>BMAT01004146.1:145011-159344 GCA_019649035.1 Elysia marginata | reverse complement strand
ATTTTCCCTCTCTCATAGACATGATTTGCTTGACTCCCATTTTGGCCATAATCCTGCAGAGGAAAGGAAAAGGTGTCATTTCAATAAATGAATTACCGCATGCTAAATCTCTCTCTATCTCTGTTTTTAATTCAGACCCCTCCATGCTGCTAAGCAGATAATAAAAAAAAAAACAGATTATGCTCCTGCTAGTGTGTTGATGATAATGATAATGAAGTTCATAAATGATAAGACTCCAATAATATAGGCATTGAAAGTTAAGATCAAAATGATGATTATCAGAGAAAATAAGCCTTAACTAATATTTTGCAAAAAATTTTTACATGTACTTCCTTTTTATACATATTTAACTAAAGCTTCTCCAAGTTATGTTTTTAAGGCTTGATAATTTTATCACGCCCTAAAGTTTATCAAAATAAGATTTGCTGTTCAAAACAATTTTATGTTAGCAAGCTGGTCTGCATTGTGATGCGAAACTCCACAGTTTATATTACTATATTTCAAAGTCCACTAATTGTTTTGTATTGAGAGCGCCTAACCAAATGGTTCTTTGCCAATGTTAATATAAAAAATCACCCATGTTTTTGAGCGTGAGTTCTATATCTTGTTAATAAGATATCAATAAACCATCTTTGCCACCTGCCTTCTCTATTTTTATTGTTACAAATTTTGGATAGCACCACTCTATTGACTGTCCCTTAAAGTTAAACTCATGAGTTATAAAAACCCAAAACAAACTGTGAAATTTATTATAATAATGAAATGCTTTAAGAAATGGTACTTGCTTCTAAAGCTTAACATTTCAAAACCATTATCGTGTCTATTGTGGATTATGAGGGGTTGTTATTCAAATGAGGACATAAATCACCCTCACAAAAAATCTGAACAAAGCTTGAGAACTATGTTTCAACAAAATTTCTGCACATGTCATAACACACAAAAATCTAACCCTTCCACTCACTTCAAACAAAAAAAAAACCCCTAAACAACAAGAACAAAAACAAACACAAAAAATATAAATTCACATTTAATGTGAAATAGTGAAAGGTTGAGCTCTTTAAATGTAACAACAGCATGCTGCTTGTGATGGTGGACATCTTTTGTAATAGCCATTGCACAATAATGCAAATTTTTAAAAGATGAGAACAAAAAACAACAACTGTTTAAACCTACAAAGCAGCTTTGCAAGTCAATAACATCTTTCCATCAATAACGAAAGAATTTCAACCCTAGTTTGTATTGTGCAGCACAGACCTCTGAAAGTTTTTTTAGCAAGGAAGGGCAACAAAATTTGCCACAACACAAGTAGATTAGTTATGTTGAAACTTGTATATGTCT
The DNA here is from genome assembly GCA_019649035.1 of Elysia marginata. NCBI lineage: Eukaryota > Metazoa > Mollusca > Gastropoda > Plakobranchidae > Elysia > Elysia marginata. The sequence goes on along the minus strand of BMAT01004146.1, from coordinate 158,006 downwards.
GGAAACAAGTTGAGGTAGAAGACAGATTTAAGTATAATCTTAATTTTTTTAACTTTTGTAGATTTTAAAAACTGTTCAATTGTCATAAACTCTATTTCTTATTTAAAAAAAAAAACCTGATGTATCAAAATTTGTAAACAATGATCTTGTTTGATAAAACTAAAATCTAAGACTCTGGCAGATACAAAGTTTATGTTAGTCTGTGACGGTGCCTATATTTGTAAATCGATGCTTTTGTCTAGCTGAAGTAAAATAATTATGGCTTTCTTCTTCTTGTTGTCCGTGCCGACTTTAAATGTTAAACTTTGTCTGATGGATGAAGCCGTTAGTTTTTTTCAGCTCTTCAGAAGTTCCCCAAAATTCAGTCTGTAAGTCTGTGGATCTGCTCCAAAATCTATGTCTTAGTATTCTCTAGTTTTGACAGTCTTGCAGGATACGTTATGCAGATCCAACAACTTCTCTACGTGAGCAGAGGTCACCCTGACCAAATTGAATTTTTTGTACATGTGTGCATTCAGCCTGTTGAGGCCAGTCCATAGTCAGAACAAGCTTGTCTGATCCTTGCTATCTATCTGATGAAAGCCATCTTGTCTGTTGTGGTGCGGATGTCCCTTTTCATACCTTTTATTCAAAAAGTTTTTAGCTATGCATTTTGCCTCTTGGTATAATAGATCATCCCTCAGCTACCCTCTTAAGCTAGTCTGTCTGCTTTTTTATTGCCCTCTATTTTACAATGGTCTGGAATCCATTAGAGTAACAGCGTTTCTGTCTCCTATTCTGCTTGATATGATTTGTGCTCAAATAAATTTACCCGTTCTCTAACAAGTCAAAGATATGCCTTGATTTCTAACACACCAAATCTAATGTATTAATGTCCAAATTTTGGTCTTAAATTAAAAAAAAAATTTTTTTTAACCCAAGGAGGCGCATAAATACAATAATGAATGATCACGAAAATGAAAATCCAACTAACTTGAAAACAGATTTTTTTTGTAGAATAGAGGCCTGGCAGCTAAAATATAGAGACCTTGGACAAGAGTTTAGTAAACCTCATCAAAATGTTTTCAAAGCACTCACCACTTATTTAAATCTGGGAAATGCTGCGCCAAATAAACAAGCAGAAGGATGGGTTGCTGAGTAACCCAGGCTTCATACTGACGGTTTGCTATAGCTACACAGGTTAGGTAGGCACACCGCTCAGCAGTCATACGTTTCTCTTTCTTGGATACTGGTTTTCCCACCACCTAAAAAGAAATAAAGCATAAAAATGTAAGAAATGTCATGGGTACACCCTTAATTAAACAGATGAGTTTACCCTGTATGATTTTAATTAGTAACCATTGGCTTCAGGTGACCAAGGACTTATAGCTTCAGACCCATTAAAATTAGAACAAATGCAATAAAAGGTCTAAAAAAAGACTAAAAGTTAAAATTATAGGTTTACCAGTTCTACTACTGGTAGTTCTATGATAAATAAGAAAAGCCCTCGGAACAGCACCCACCTACAAGACACTCTGTGATTGATAATGTTATTTTATACAATTAACTTTTATCCTACAAACTTTTTGATAAAAAATAGAAAATTTGTTGAAAGCAAGTTCTTAAAGTAGTCCAAAACTAAAAAGATCTTTGTAAAACTAGAAAAAATAGAACAGACCCACATAGTGCTGCAAATTTTTGCAGGGCTAGCCTTTTTTCTTCTGATATATTGTTATATCTCTCTCTCCCTGATACTGTTATAGCTGTATCCCTGACAAAGTGAACAAAATACTAGAAAAAAAAAGCTAAGAAAAGACCCATCATTTGTTTAAGTTTTACTTTCAGTTTGTTGAAAACGCGGTTGGTTTAAAATTAGTTCGTTCTATAAAAGGAAATTTGTAAAGGTTGAAGAAGAGAAAAAACCAGGACTTTATTTTGGTCTGTTGATTGCAAGGGTTCATTGAGTCCAAAGTTGTCGGACACGAGGTTCACTGTAGTTTAAAGAGCATCATTATTAAAGATCAATATTTTATCCATCTTGATCTCATGTTAAAATGTAAGGACACTTTTGATTGCTACAGAATGTTTAATGACCACTTCATCTGTCTGACGCAAATTGAAACACACAAACTTTTAAAGAAAACTTAAAAGATATCATGCAAAGTTGTTGGTTTTTTTTGCATGAAGTTGGGAATATTAAAAATTACCTAAAAACATGGAAATGTTTAAAAAATATTTGTACAATTTTCAGTTATGCAAAAGTTCAAGTTTGGAAATCTTATATTATATCATAATGAAAGTTCTCATAGTAGTCCGGAACATTCTCCTATGATTGCCGTTCTGGGCACAATTTTACACTTAAGAGCTGCACGTAACTACATGTAAATCACAAATGTAAATTTAATCTTCAATATTTGCGATAGGTATTTCAATTCATCAAGTAAAAAATCACCTCAAGGGCTTATAAATTATGTTTATTTTTGACTCTTCTTCAGGCAATAGTAGATAATGGCAACAATAAGTTAAAAACTGAGCCACAGTATAAAGAAATCTTACAGTCTTTTGTTCACCTTATTTATGCCTTACTTTTTAATATTATAAAAGAAATGAGAGTACAGTGTTGAGTAAGCTATCGATAAACAATCTTCAATCAATACATCAAACATGGCATGCACTTTACAAAGTTCACCTCTCCTTTCTTTCCTGTTGCAGCATGGAGAAGAAAATCTGAGAATACAGGCCCAGGGCAGATTACAGTTACATCAATATTATTTGTAGACATTTCAGTTCTTAGGCTGTCAAAATAACCCTGAAGATAAAAATAAAAACATGATAGATGGGTGTTAGCAAATTTTATGTCAAATACAATTCCTGTGTTTTAGAATCTCTTTCAATATTAGTATTTTGCTTTTTGGAAATTTTATATTGAAAGTTTTGAATAATAAAACATTATTTTTTACATAATGAAAGCATTGTGTCTAATCTAATTATCTGATTTAAGAGTGTTCTTGATGATAAACTTGGTAGAATAGAATTTTAACTCACCATGAACAATTTTTACAAACAGCGCACTAAACATTTCTTCTGATTAAAGTTTTTAAAAAGATGATAAATATTCATAGCTAGCTCCTTAAAAATGAAGTCTATGCCAATCAGAACTACCTCTCATTTGGTTTAGGATTAAAGAATAGCTTCTCTTTCCTCAGACTGGGTTTTTACCACTTTTAGGAAACACAATAGGAAAGCAAAATGTCTTTGCAATGCTTAATTAATGAATACAATAATCAGCATTATTAGACAATTCAATGACAGCTGTATTTTTTAAAAATTAAATTTACAAAAAATTAATATTTGCCTTTGACAAGCAAAACATTTCATTCAGAAAATCAACGTATTCTGTTCTGGATTTTTATGGATTATGCTACTCACCTGAACAGCATGTTTACAACCTGTATAAGACCTTGACAGAGGAGCACCTTCAGTGAAAATAAAAAAAAAACAAAAAATTACTCTCACAATTGACAAGATTGAAAACTGAAAAAAGTGAAGCAAATGCATTCAATTTTTGCTAATTGTGTTGTTGAATGTATATGCGACTTAGGTTTAATCTTTGTTGCAAAAGAACAGCAACACAATAAAAAACCTTCTATGATCTATGAGAGTGTATTGAATTTCCCTCCAGATAGATTGTGCGCATCTAGGATAAAAAAATGAAACTAAAAAACTTGCTTCTACTCAGCTGGTAAAGCTGCATTTAAATTCAGAAGTACAAAATTCTTAGGCTAATGATATCAAATTAACATGGTGTTAAAAAGACACACTTCACTTTGACAATCAGGATTAACACTTAAATATTTTTTTCAATACACAATGATTCATCTCTAAATGTTGTGAGGAATAAAGGAAATAAAGGGTTCTGTCTATGGCATTGTTAAGTAATTTAAAAAAAAGTAACAACACTCATTATTCTCCGTACACTTGACTTTTGTCAGATGTGTTGGATTTTCGGTTACATCCTTAAAATTTGTTTGTTTTATCCATATTTTCAAGATTACAAGTAGAGTGGGCCTTGGATTTAGGAACCCTGGTAATAGAGAAACCTGGAAATGAGAAAAGATTTTAAAGAAACAGAATTTTTTCTATATAAATCACCCTCTTAATCAGGAAGAGGGACCCGACAAACCGGGGGGCTTTCATAAAATTCACACTCTGGGCAATGCCATCCCTGGGTAATTCCAGCCTCCCTCCTCTAACAGCTCAACAGAGCATGTTACATTGTCTAGTTTTTGTGCCAAGTGCCAGGAAACCAAGGCAGACAAATAAGCAAACAAAAAATTTACCCGGTTACTTCCCCATAACATGTAGCTCATCTAAAACTACGACTAAAAGTGAGGGGGGCGGATTTACCCTGCATAAAAGTAAGAGAGGGAATTCCCCCAGATCACCTATTTAGGGAAAGAAAGAAAGAAAGAAAGAAAAAAATCTTTTTTTAAAGAAGACTAATGTAGACTAGTGTATGACCATAGAAAATGATGAAATGTGTCTCCTTCATTTTGGTGGTTGTTATTGGTTGCCACTATGTTTTTCTTCTGAGACAAACATTCATCTCCACAGCAAAATATGCCATTTCCCTGGTGCAGTTACAATATAACTTTTCTCAACAGCTGCTTGTTTTATCTCTTTTTTTTTCTTCAGTTTTGGTCAGACATGCAAAGTTACAGCAAAATTTATACTGTTTTGATGCCATGGTTGTTTGGAATCTTACAGGAATGGTGCTGGTTGGTTGGTTGATATAATTTTAACGTCCCAGTCCACTACAGTACAAGGTTATATCAGAGGCGGCGCTGGGCACAATTGAAAGCGTGCTGCCACACTGTGATGTAAGGAGCGCTTGCGTACACCGCACCCAGTCACATTATCCTGAAACCAGGCTGACCAGGCACTAAATCCATAATGCCAGACACTAGGCGGACCAGCTGCTCATACTAACTTTTAAAGTCCTTGGTTTGACTGAGCTGGGGATCAAACCACGCACCTCCCAATCTCTAAGCGAGAGTCTTACTGCTAGGCCACAGAGTCGGTGGTTACAAGAATGATGCAATAATTTTAAAAAAATCATCAATTTGCTTCTGTATCACACTGAAATTTGGTTGAAATTAATTTGCTTTTTATCAATAACTCTCAATGTAGATCCCATGAAGGTCTATACACCTCAGCCAATGGGACACAAGGAAAAATTTATCTTTCTTAATTCATATCCATGAAGCTTTCATAAACAATTAAACAATTTTGCTCCTACTTTTTGGGAATATATTACAACAACATAAAACAGCTTTTCAATCTTTTAAAGGAGACACACAACCTACCAGTTTTGCCAGCTAAACTGCTCACAACAGCAATCTGGCCTTGTTTGCGCCCAATCATGTGTGGCAGAAGAGCATGAGTGAGAGATACTGGGCCAAGAGTGTTTATTTCAAACATTTCCTTGTCAACACTTAGCTCAACCTCATTCCATGATGCTCTCTGACTTTTCCCAGCATTATTGATGAGAATATCCACCTAACAAAGACGGTTGGGGAGAAACACATTAGTGAACGGGGTGCTCAGTTGTTCCCAGTGGTGAATTCAGTTGAAGCATTCCCAGTATACATGTACTATCAAACTAAGTAAATACCCGATATAATTTTTCTTGCCTTCAAAAAGTTCAACCTTTGCTTAAAAGGCAAGATGAGTATTAAATGCTTCCAACCATTCGTATGTACAGAAGGTTCATGCGATAGACAATACAGTTTATGCATTTTACAAAGCATTTGAGCAAAGATTACAGACTATTTTGATAAATTTTTGGACAAAATTCAAACCTGAAGAAAAAGACAAAAGGTCGGAAAGATAAACAATGCATGGGCATTAGATGAGATCATGAGCTCATTGCATATAAACCTTTGATAAACACAGGCCAATGTTAAAACCATTAAGCTGAACTGCTTACAGTATTGAAGTATTCCAAGACCACTTGTACTTTCTTTTCATGACTGTCAAAGTCTGTAACATCTAATGGTAATACCATAATATCATCCTCTTGAAGTTTGCATTTTGCTGCAATAGACAGATTAATGAAATAATCAGACAGCAAAACATCTTGCTTGAAATGAAACATATGAACCTAAACAGACTATTTGTCAATGTAATATCACCCTGAAAAGAATTACAGTGGACCTCGTAATCAACAGTTTTGGACTCAGTGAACCATGGCATTCAACAAACTAAAACAAAATAAAGTAAATTTTTTTTCTCTTCTTTAACCTTTACAATTTTCCTTGAATGAATCTATAATCTCCTTGTGTAGACCAAGCTAATTTCAAATCAAAATTGTTTTCAATAGAGTTGAAGTGAAACTGAAACTAATGATGGGTCTTTTCTTAACCTTTTTTTCTGATATGTTGTTCACTTTATCAGCAATAAAGCTATCACAGTATCAAAGAGAGAGAAGCAACAGAATATCAGAGCAAAAAACAGCTAGCTTTGCAAAAACTTGCAGCACTGTGTGAGTTTGTAACATTCTTTCTGATTTCAGAAAAATTTCAAGGTAGATAGATAGTATAGCACTTTCTCCTTTGGTTTGCTCTAAGCTATTTTAAAGACATCTTGCTTTCAACAAAACTTGACTGCAACAAACTTTCTTTTTTTCCTGCAAAGTTGCTTAGATTCCAGATCCACTGTAAATAAAATATAAATCATAATTATAATAACACCTACCCTGCACATAGATTCCAGGTTGTAGCTTGATCAGAGCTTAACTAAATAATTTTTGGCAGTTTTTTATGACCTGATGGGTGTAAGTCACCAGAAAATGTCTTGCTTTCTGGGTGAATGAGTCAGCTGTGATAATTTTCACCTTCAAAGGCATTGCTTTGTTAACAAAACATTGTTTCAAACTTCCAAAACTAAAAAAATGTTTTAAAATTATTAATAATTTGCTGAAAGCTACTAAACCTTTTGTTGGTTTAAAACAGAGGAAAAAAAAATTTAAATGATGATTTCTCAAAAAAGAAATTTCCAACTTCTGACTTACTCCCTGGATGCGAGACATGTCATATACATGTATATTGAAAATATAAACAAATTTAAATGACAAATTAGAATTGACTTTTTAGTTAAATAAATCAACAATATCTACTTTCTGTTACTTTTGCATGACCTGAAGAGTGAGGAAATAATCTGATCCGACAAGAAATGTTATGATGAACAAGAAGTAAATCTTTCTTTTATTATTGTTTGAATCAAAACAAGTTTCTTTGGCTTGTTCAGTTTATTTTGAAGTTTGTTTTGAATGTTTTGCCTGAGTTTGTAGAGTTAAATATTGTGTGATATTATGTTTCTTAATCCAATGACATGTATATTTATATTATTCAAACTGTGTATTAAAAAAAAAACCCAACAACTTGTGTACACAAAGTTTCGAATTCCAAAAAAAGATGAATATATAAGGAAAACTAGGTAAGTGCACAGTACCTGAAGCAAGACAGGTTTTTTTCACCCTGTTGAGCTCATCTTCTCTACGAGCAGACAGCACGAGCCTGCAGCCTGCATCAGCTAAGCAGTACGCAATAGCCTCCCCTATGCCGCTGGACGCTCCAGTTACCCATACAACTTTACCACATAGGCTGGCTGAAATTTGCACATAAGTTTTGGTTATGTTCAGCAAAGTATGGCAATGGCAGTTTCAACAAGTGCCCTCTTGTGAGGTTATAATATGTGAACAAAATGTGTCAATTAAAAAAAATTGGGATTAGAATCCCAAGAACCTTTTCAAAATTGATGCGAAAGGCCTTTGCCCTTTAGGCCCCTATTGTGCTGTAACTATTAATAACAATTTTAAAAAATTCTGATGAACTAAGGCTTAATTTTGATTGATAGAATTCATTGAATATAGCTACATATTAAGTATTATGCCTATTTCAGGAATTCAGAGCAACCAGATTATTTACTGTAGTAATGCCTGTATTTACGTATACTTCAGGTAAAATTTTGATCCAAACAATAATGCCTTATTTACATGAGAGCTCTTTAAAGAGATCATCAAACAGATGATGATGCACCAGAATCTTGCTTGTGTGAAAAGAAATTAGATTATAGAAATCTCTTATCTTCTCAATACGGATATGAATTACCACTAACATGACTGTCTATTGTTTCTCTATTGGGTCTATATCCTGCCTGAAAGTCAGTTCATCTTTAAATTTTCTATTTATTCTTTTTAAGATTATACATGTAATGAGATAGATCTTCTTGGTTTAGCAACTGTTGTTTGATTTCTTTATTCTTTGGCATTTTCATTCTTGTACAGCATTACAATCTTCTGAAGGCCTCAGTCATCTGACAAGTTACAGATCCTTTCATTGTTCAAACATAAGAAATGAAGCGCATGAGTAATCTTCTCTCCACTGAAGTTAAAGACTTTCTTCTTGGTCTTATCAAAGGAGTATGGTACCATTCTTGTCATGGACTCATATTTACAATGGATGCCTAGTATAAGTTTATTAATTTTTTGTGAATAAATAAAGTTTTCTCACGACATGAACACGCATGGTTAAAGCTGAACTGGAGATTTGAGTCACAGTGTCAGATAATTAATAATGCGGCAGGCCCTAACAGTAAATTAAATGAACCTGACAGTAGTAGTAATTGATAAAAAAAACAACCAAAGAGACTTGAAAGCGCAACCTTAATGGTCCTCTGCAATGCCTATCATCAGGTGAGTCCTTATCTCTCTAAAAAAAATGACTTAAAAACTTAAATAAACCTCACTTTGGCTACATCAAATTTACCCATAAAAGTATTGAGAGGAGTGTAAAATGTGCCAATATGATTTTGATTACAAAATAATGATTTCTCAAACAATTTTGTTTTAAAAATATATCTTGTCTTGTCCAAAACCAATGATAAAAAACAAAATGTACATTGCATGAATTACCTGGTTGCTTTCCAAACTTTGATCTGAGGATGAGAGGCACATCAGCATCAGATAGTAAAAGGATAACAAGCCATGCCAAGCAAACAAATAGAGCAATTATGGCTATTGTTTCAAATGAGAAGATGATCATTTTCTGTGGACCAAAGATATCATCTATAGTATATAAACACAAAAAGTTGTTTTTTTAAATCATGCATTATGATAACATTTAATTTAAATCATGCATTAAGATAACATTTAATCAAGATCAGCACCACACAGAAATATAAACTCCTTTAGCTATTACCCGGGAGTTATGGTGAAGTTTGTAGACCTTTATACAACACTATCCTTACAAGTTTGAATGGCAAACCTTTCAGGCAACTGCAGCCCTTATAATTTTACAAATGCAGCTTCACAATGTGTTCATTATCCTGGCTTGTTGAGAAACAGATGTGACACAGGCGTGTAAAAAATACTTTCCCAAATAAGGGCCATATTGAATTATACATGATAGTGTCACATTTCCTCACTCAAGCTGTTGGAGGATACAATTTCTGTAGTTATAAACCTTAAAAAAACTGCACATATGAAAGACTTATAACTTGATAAAATGATTACTGTGTTGTGATAAAATAAAGGAGATACACAAACTCAATTTGTAACATTTAGAACTGAACTCAGCCATAACCTATCAATCAAATATGAATCTATCTAACACAGTAACAGTGAAGTAGTTTTAAATCTGATTTATCTGTTTGAAACGAAAGGAGTTATTCAAGTTCTACATTATACCTTCAAGAACTTTTCATTGGGTGAAAATTTCAAGACTTAAAATACTTGTAATTAAATAACATTTTGAATATAGCAATAAAAAAGTTATAAAAATAAAAATCAAAATAATACAAAATATCAAAAACATAAATTCCTTACAAAGACAATATTATTTTGTACTCTTGAAAAAGAAATATTAATCTGTAAAAAATGAAATGAATCTGTGTTCATAAAGTGCAAAATTGGTACATATAATTTTAACATTGAGAGATTTATTATATCAATGTAAAGCTTTCTAATAACTTTGAATCATTATACAACTTACTAGTCATTTGACATGGAGAAAGGATAAAAATATATACGTAAAAATTAATCATTAAAAGGGATAAATTTCTTTGCCAACTGATAAAAAATCAACACACGATGGTAAAAGTAAGCAGTAAACAAAAGTGTGCATTCCATTTACTGACCTATTATAAAGAAGTAAATTAAATTAAAAAGTGTATTTTGCTATAGAAAAGTTTAAGATTTTACTTCTTTGTATAATACAATTAGTCACGAAGGACAGTTCAGTTCACACTTTGCCATATATACATACATGTACAACAATAATTGCATACAAATAAACAATTTCTCATAAGATCAGAAAGCATGGTTGTGTGCTGTCCCAGCAATAAAGATATAAAGTAAAACTAAAAGTCTCACTTAAATTCCCTAATTTCTCGTGACAAAAATACATTTCTGTACTGTTTTCTTCTCCCTAGGTGTAAAATGCGGCCACTTCTTGGGAAGAATTGTATTTGCATGTATAATGTATAACATGTACAGGTGTGGTCGGTGAAAGAGGATAGATTTTAGTTTCTTCTAGCGTAAGTCCAAGAACAGAATATCTGAAGGTTGTGCAGTATTTGAGATGTTTTTTTAAAGACTCCTTATTTTTAGTTAATCAGCCTGATATGCATTGCTCCCATAAGCTTCTCAGCACAAATTAAGAACACTAAAAATTGTGGCCTTATGCAATAGAAAAGTGAGACTTTTGTCTTTGAATTTGTACAGTCAGTTAACAATGAGAAGTCTTTGATTTTTGACTTCCCAATTCAGCTTAGAGTCCATCGCTCTTCTCAAATATTTATATTTATTAACTTCCTCTACTTTTTCTCCTGTTATAACTGCTGCACTTTTAACTTCTTTACTCATTCTGAAATTTATTAACATTTTCTTAGTTTCCTTTAAGTCAAGTGAAAAAAAAGGAAACCACTGCAAAATATATAAGAATAAAAAGATCTTTTAGATTTATATTAGTAGAGACAAAGACATTTAATTTTCAGTTTGCATAGCTCATTGTAATTGAGACTTCAGTTGATTATTTAAAAAGATGCTATGTATATGAAACTGTACCTCTCTTTTTTTCCCTTCAATCCAATACCAGAACAAGTTTTTCTCATTAAATTAGACATTATATACAAACATTTGTAGGTTGAGAATGTAAGGCTTTAAGTTTCAACTGTACCAGCTATTTTGTAATAACTTGTATATTGCAACCAGTGCAAATGAAAAGGATATTAATTTCATATAATTGTTACAAGGCCTTAAATTTTTTCACAAAGCATATTTCTGAACTCCCAAATGTTGAAAATCAAAAGCGCATGAAATTATCAAAATTTCGTGTGAAGATAGGCCATGATAGAACTTATTTTCATTGAAAACATAGAAATGAATAAATATCTACTTTCAAAAAGCTCTTTTTTCAAACCAAAATTTCTGGCAGTGACATCCGACTCATTCAGACTGCTCTGGAGACATGTCCTAAACCACTGTACTTAAAATTTTAGAATCAATCTGCTAAGCATACTTAAATGTCCTAAACCATGACTTGGGTAGATTCTTTTTCAATGATGCAACAGGTTGACTTAGTTTTTAAAACAGCTTTATACATATTAAATTGAACAGGAGTCGCAGTAGAGCTGTGTGGATAAGCAAGTCATTTTTTTTCAGTAAGGTATATATCTTAGCGTAAAGTCGACAGCTAACTTGTTTTGTCAATATTTTTAGAGCTAAAATATATACCTTACTTTAAAAAATTGACTTGCTTTATACTTATTAGTTGCTTGTAAAGCCATTTCAGCAGAGGGGTGCCATTTTGAAATAAATGGAAACATTAATTATCATAGCAATGGGCTTCTCTACAGATCAAGTTCAATTTTACTGAATGTTAATTTGAAAAAGAGGCATTTTTATCATTGAGGTAAAATTGGACTAAAAACTTTTTTGGCTTTTATTGAACCTATTCTACCACATTTTATTATACATGGAGAGGTATAAAACTATCCAAATTTTCAAAGGGCATGAGAAATATAAATAAATGCTTAGTTGGTTTGCTTTTAAAAAATTTAAGCCTAGTAAAATAAAAAAAAAACCAACCTGAATATTCTTCTGATGTATATCACTTGAATTTTTAGTATTGTTCGTACTATTTTTAAAAGGACCAACTAAAACTTAATGCAAACGATGGATACTGTGACATTTATTCGAACTGGGGAGTCTGCCCTGCAATACAGCAACCTCTTGTGATTGATGAGACACAGGCAGGCTAGAGCAGTGATTGGCTTTGCTCTTATGTAAGTGTAGGACTATTACAACTTATTCATCCTGAAAGTGGTAGTTAATGGTAGGGGTTTAGTAGCCTTGAAAATACACACAAGAAAGCATCAATGTTTTTTTTTTTTTTGTCAGTGATGCTATTAATACTAAAAACAGCAGTTTCGCAAAAAGGAAAAAATATTTTGAAAAATATCACTAAAAATTATCTTGCTTGCAACTTATATTTTAAACTTTTTGTTTCAAATAAAATGGGAAAATTTGTAACGTAAGTTTGAAACAGTGCATCTTTTGAGTAAACTGACAAGGTCTTTTTACTGCTTAAATATATGGATACCCATTTTATGCTATTCTGCTTCTCCTAATTAATCAGTGATGAAAACAGGAAATCATCAAAAAGGAGGAAAAGTTTTTGACAGACAAATTGATATCTTTCTATCACCCCACAATAAACGCAATTCATCACTGCTACCAGCTAAGAGCTACTAAAATGTTAAATCATTAAGTTAAGTACTGCATTCAAAATCCAGTCAAAGATTATGAGGCTTGTATCCACACTGAATAGGCATAGATTTAGATTCTAGTCAAAATTTCCTCCTCCTTTCATAATTCGGTTTAACTTTAATTTAAAGCAGTAATTAAACAAGTGAATTTTTTTTTTCGAAGCCCATCACTTAATGACTCCAAGTCC
>BMAT01004146.1:93751-107248 GCA_019649035.1 Elysia marginata | reverse complement strand
GGCTATAAACAATCTCGGCAGAGTTACGCGTTTTGGTGTTCATTCTTTTGCGCACCAAGTAATGACGTCATGGTTATTCATGTTCAACGGAAATATTCAGTGACGTCAAGTCGTCGAGGCGATTTTCTTTTCACCACAAATAGAAGAAAAGAGAAGAGTAAGACAAGTGAAGATGTGAAAACTGCGTGTGGAAATAAAGGCGTCGAAAGGATAAAAGGCAAACGAAAAGTCGAAGTAAATAGAAAGAAAAACATAGATGCTATTTATAAATAGACACATGAAAATATCAGTGCTATAGATAAAGAAGTAAATAGATAGATTAGGTAGACAGACGAACAGACAGGCTGATAGTCAGAAAAGAAAAAAAAGGATAAGTTTTATTGGTCTCAACATGGGAAATTCCTATGTATACCATTGTCACGAAAAACGTAAAGACAAACATGCATGAAAATGTTTTCATTGTGACTGTTCAATATAAGTATACATTACAAAGTGTATAAAGGATGACACAGCTTTCATACATATAATATATTGTTTTAGCCGAGTTTTTCCTTTCATTTATGCTTTGATCTTACAGACTAAAAGAGGATTGTGATCTGTTGGTAAAATTGAGGTATTAGTGGTAGAGCTAAAATAAAAGGCAATTTAAAAACTCATATTATAAAATATCTATTTAGCCTGAAAAAATCCTTTAATTTTAATCTCATGGCTGAGAAAACCATAGGATCTTTTCACGAACATAAGTAAAGAAAGCAAAATATCTTAAAGCTGTTAAGCTTTATCATAAAAAGCATGCTATAAATATTCATGCTAATTTTAAGGAAAATGTTGTAATTTCCTTTGCAATGTTAATATTTTTTGGGGGGTTTGACCTCTAGAAAAAGAATGAAAAGATACAAAGGCGCAGTAAGCCCATATCTTTGAATTGATAAAAAAACAAAACTTTCTTGCACCTGACTAAAATAAGTAGTAGACTTTAAATTTTTTGACTATATCCTAAAGAACCCACACTATTGTGTTTTGATGTATTATTTTTTAGTTGTTTTACTTGTTAAACCGGCTCTGTGGCCTAGCGGTAAAGACACTCGCTCAGAGACCGGGAGGTACGGGTTCAATCCCCGGCCGAGTCAAACCAAGGACTTTAAAATTGGTATTAGTAGCTGATCCGCCTGGTGTTTGGCATTATGTATTTAGTGCTAAGCCTGGTCGGCCCGGTGTCAGGAAAATGTGACTGGGTGTGGTGTGTGCAAGCGCTCCTTACATCACAGTGGGGCAGCACGCTTTCAATTGTCCCAAGCGCCGTCTCTGATATAACCTTGTAGTTGAAAAGAGGTGTTAAAATTCAAACAACCAACCGATTTACTTGTTAAATAGTGTGGCAAACTAATACACATTTAAAGACTTTTGGGCAAAAGAACTGTCACATGAACAAACATTTCAAAGTTTGATGTGAAATTTTTATTCATCTTTAAATTAGAAATTTCGTACAGAACTTTCACCGCCTACCAACTTTCCAATGTTAACCACCACCACCACCTATATAATCATCATGATTATCCTCAGCACCATCATTATCATCATCTTCACCGTCATCTTTTTTCTTCTTCTTATACTTGTTGTTGGTGTTCGCATATTTTTAAAAGCATAAAGACAAGGTAGGGGATGGGCCGCCAAAACAACAGCAATAAGCGCCAACGAATCAGTTCTAATTCATTAACAAATATTTCTCTTTAAAAAAGTACAAGGTTAATGTTGAAAGTCAAGCACTGCACTTCCACATCACAGCCACCCGTCCATACCAACCCCACTGATTTATTATCTGGTCCTTGCAACTTACATTCTGCTGTTCATTGCCGTTTTGTCTTGCAACATATTCCATGTGTTTAGTTCTGCACTAAGCAAGCGTGCACATTATTTATCTTTCATCCTCTTCACTGATTGCTGTTATGATGTGAGCTTGTCATCTCCATCTTCTCCACATACCTGTGCTACACACGGTCGGTCGGCAGTGGGTGAAGTGAATACCAATTGGGACGTTTTAGGTTAAGATATATAGCTGGCTGTTCTCATGCACAGTTACTCGTGGGGATTTAGATTGCGAGATAATAATCCTATATTTATAGAAAAAAAATTGAATTTATTTCGCCAACCGCTGCGGTCGGATCATCAGAAGAATGAAAAGGGAAGGAAAGTGTAAGTTATGATGTAAATTACAACTTCACCCACGTGTGCGCTAAGTTGCACCTTTTATTTATAAAATCGTTTCTATACTAATACAAGATCTTTGTTTATCGCCCTCTCTCTGTCTCTTTCCTTCTCTCTCTTCTTGTCTCTCAACAAGAGGAAATAAAATGACAGAAAAGAAACAGCGTAATGTTTTGGACATATTAGCCGGGCAGCAGCCGTAGATCGGTTGTAATCAGTGGCAATCGGGGGTTTCAACGATATTCCCCGTATCGGTTCTAGTCGGTCAAACAATCCTTAAACATCTTTTCCTCCTCTAGACACTGGCCGATTATCGAACGGCGCCTGTTTACTAAGGAATTTTTTAGATCGGTGTGGCAGCGGGTAACGGTCGAACATCGGCTAGACATCTGGTACTAATTGCTGATTATCGTAATAGATTGATACGATGACCGGCCCATATACAGAATACAGTCTGATGTTTGGTAGATTATCGGTCGATTTTCCTACGCACGTCAGATTCCGACGCTCTAGTCGTGGACGGCCTAGGTATATCGGATACCACTCCCCGATGCAAGCGACATTGGCCGATTGTGTGCCCAACATCGGTGGTACATTATTCGATGTGTTGAGGATCAATGAGCGATGCCAAAATGCGTTTTATACACGAGTTTATACACGAGGACACGCGGTTTAGATAGTACATGCTGACGTCCAATCAATTACCAACCAATGTCCGTAGCATTGGCCATACATATTGACCGATGTCCGTAGCATTGGCCTTACATATCGACCGATGTCTGTACCATTGGCCTTACATATCGACTGATGTCTGTGTCATTGGCTTTACATATCGACCGATGTCTGAAGCATTGGCCATACATATCGACCGATGTCTGTAGCATTGGCTATACATATCGACCGATGTCTGTAGCATTGGCCATACAAATCGACCAATATCCGTAGCATTGAATATACATAATTATCAGCCGATGTCCGCAGCATTGCCCATACTTTTCGACCGATATCCGCAGCATTGCCCATACTTTTCGACCGATGTCCGTAGCATTGGAAAACATCAATCATTCACCGTTACATTCCGATGGATTATTGACTAATGTAAGGTCAAATATATACCGATAATCCACCGATGTCTGCCCCCCCAAAATATGACAACCGACGCCCTCCGATGCAAGGGACAATGTCCGTTTATCTGCCGGGCATCGCTTGGACCTTGTTGGATGTGTTGATGCAAACAATCGATAGACACATCGGAAGATAATGACTCCGCGATAAAAGGTTCCGAATGCTTCACCGATGCCCAAAAAAGTCTCCTACATTACTCGATGTCTACTGATGTCCGAACGTCTATCAGCCTATTTTTACCAAATAAAAAAACCACCGAAAGTACAATGTATATTAATCGCCCGGCTTATGTGACTGAGGAGTAAGAGAGATGTGAGATAGACAGTGGATAGAGAGAGAGAGAGAGAGAGAGCTAGAGAGAGAAAGATAGATAGATAGAGAGAGAGAGAATATTAATAATAGTTTGATATAGTGTCAGGATGACCTAGCTCTATTTCCTTTGAACTCGTACGAATTTTCTCCTGCTCACTGATTATTTCTTTATAATTTCAAGATTTCACCTCATTATGCAACTGTTGCAGCCCTTCCAACGGAAGATTAATGCTGTTGTCTGTAATTAGCTTGCTCATGGAGATCGAATACCCCCTATCTTATCTGTGGGCAGTATGAGAAAATGGATGGTGACAGCGCAAAAAAAAAAGATTCAACACAAAAAAAACAACAAAAAACAAAAGGAAACAAAAGCACAAAATAAATGACCTGTCGTTGCCAGAGGGCTGGGATTCCTTACCTGTGGGAATTTCTCTTAGTCTTATCTGATTGTGTTTGCAACAGGGTTTGTATGTTTGTGTTTGCCTTCGCTCCGTAACGCATCGTTAGTCTGTGTCATCTGAAGACAGAAACAAGATTACAAAAAACCAATGTAAATATCGCTGGTTTCAGATTTAAATAGAAGGTACGCACAGCCAATAACGAAGCGCTGCAAATATTACTTTGTTTCGGATTTTGTATCTCGTATCGATTAAAACCCATTGATGTCAGGTAATTATATCAACTCTTTCGGTAATAAAGTTTTCCTTACAACGTTAACTAAACAGGTTAGCGGGTAGGACAGGTGACATGCATGTATTAAAAATGTCAATTTGTAATGGACAGAGAAATACGCCCCCGGAAGAATACCTTTGCGAAAAAAGGTGAAAATTTAAATTCCATTTTTCATATTTTTGTTTAAACTGCTAACTTACGCTCAGAAAAACATATATGTTTGTAACTTTTGGTTGCAATATTTTATATTAACTGCTTGGTGTTTTTGAAAATATTTTAAAATCTTAGAAACCATTTTTTTAAAGTTTTAAATTTCATTTAAAGATTATGGACACATGAGGTATATGCTAAAAGACAGAGAAAAAGAGAGACAGAAACAGGCAGATCTAATTAACCTAAATGTTACAACACTTGGAGTATACCTACTAATGAGATTTAGGTCCAAAAAGGATAAATGTCAATCTGTCAGATCTAAATAATAGGCAATAAAAAATTGTCAACATATCACTTTTTGAAGCAAGAAAAAAAAACGTACAATTCTAGGTTTATGTTTTGTAACTTAAAAGGGCAGAATGATTAAGCCCAAACGTTTTCATGTATAATTCTAGACACGTATTGATTTTTTAAAATGGTTTCAAACAGTTATAACTTGAAGGTATGCTTTTTTATTACCTATTATTTAGAGAGAGAGAGAGAGAGAGAGAGAGAGATAGAGAGAGAGAGAGAGATCTTGGACCTTTAGTGCTTGAGAAAGCAAAAGAGATAGAAGAAAGAAAGAGGCAATGTTCACGCAGTAGCTTAGGTACAGTACCGTAACTAAAAGCATGCTTGTGACTGTCAAAAAATGAAGGGTAGGGCATGTCAGATTTTGAAGAAAACAAAATCAGCCTAATGGAAATGAAACTAGAGCCCACCCTTTAAAACATAAAAGGTTTATTACCTAATAATTATACGCTCGTACTGTCTTGCACTTTAAAACTTGTTCAACGCGAAGATGCCAAGTATCGACCAATTCAATGAGTAATTGAGTAATATCTGTTGCCATTGACCCAAGGAGAGAGGTTAAAAAATTCCATAGTTGTTACTTGCATTTTTGTAAGGAATTTGAACGAGTTAAAAAGTTAAAGCATCAACACTTCTAATTATAAAAGCTTAGGAACTTGGTATCTTGAACGGTTTTTTCTTTTTGAACTTTTGTTCACCGCTGGACCAAAACGATTCCTATGAAATAATTTCGTCCAGACTTTTTGTAATAGCTCTATTTCTCTTTGTTCTCGTTCAGAGCATAGTTTGCACACTTTAGTATGCAACCTAGTTTACTAAAGATATATTAAAACGCAACACTTGACAGCAAAAAAGCTGTATTTCTCTACTCTTTCTCACCGTAACTTGAAGGGAATTTCAGCAAACCAGTTTCCACAAGCCTGAAGATAAATCGCTGGATCTGTTAAAACAGAGCAAGCCAAATGGACGAGCCTCGCGCGTTCCTGGCGAGCTAAAGATTTCCATCGCTCTACACAGAGTCAGTTCTTTGCTTCAACTGTGAGAGGCATGGGATCGTAATGCGAGCTTGGTGAAACAATGATTGTTTTTCGCTGTTTCTATACAACCCAATCTGAGGGCGATTTTATTTTATTCTTCCTTTCTAGTATTCACAACAAGAGAAAGAGCATAATTTTTTAACTAAGATAGTTTGTGTAAAAGCTTCAAGGAAATAGAAGAAACGAGAAAATACGCGAGGAGTTGCTCGAAGTGCCTTCTTTAGTTTATGATTTTCCCTTACTGACATTTACCATCAGTTGACTTGTTACCGATACCATAAAATAATAAAAGAAGGTAACTTTTTCATAGTGCAACCCTCAAGACGAAGTTCACTAATTTGATTACATTGAAGGTTTTAAACAGTATAAAAGCAGTGGTAAAAAGGGAAATAAACGTTTGTAAAATAAAAACCTCGCTTTTTTAGCAAACGCTCCTGAGCTTGCTCAAATAGCTAACTTTTTTACGAATGGAAGGAAAGTGACAAAGAAATAATCCAGGGCGGTGGAAATATGACGATTGTTAAACCTTTTTATAAAGTCCTGTGAATCTGCTGGTGCGGTTTTCAAGAATAATCAAACTTGCAAGTCGTGTGTATATTTTTAGAATGCTGCCGGTTAATTTTTGTAGAAGATTGGCTTCATTTTTGCTGTTTGTACAGCTTATTTCACAAAGTTTATGTCGCTTTAGTTAAATTTTGTACGCAGGAAATATATAGTCTTAATTTCGAATCACTATTTTAAATTTTAAACTTTTTTGAATATATAACTAAAACGGGTTTCCGGCAATCCTGCAAGTGAGAATCCAGAGGCGCATTACACTGATTTCCGATGATGCCATTTCCTAGCAACCTACGAGCACCTTGTGAATGAAGAGAGCAGCCACTGAAGCCTTCTTGTAATCCTGAGAGATCAGTGAAATCTTTTACTCCATTTTCTCTTAAACTAATGTAAAATGTATGGACGAGGCCTTTTGCACTTATTATAGCCAGAGCCCGAACTCTGTGACGCTTAGTTTGAAAGCCGCATGTCTAGAATAAGGCCACCACTAAAAAACACGGATCTTGGATCTAAGCATTCTCTCAGCGCTCACCTCACTCTTACCTTGTGTTGGTGAATAGGCAGGTCAACTCAGTTCATTTACGCTGATGCATAACGCATGTGTTCGCTCATTGATGCTCTAAGAGGAATCTACGTGATTCTCTTGGATGGAAACTATGCTTGCGACCTTCAGTTGAGTCCTTTTCGCTGCGTAAATCTCATATAAGTAAAGTTTGCTGGTCAATTTTTCTTAGTCTAGTCATACAAATACCATTGCCTGTGGACGAATTAGAGAGACAATCAGTGACAACCCGCCCGCGGGAATGAAAACTCCAAAAGACTTCTGTAGGTAACTCTCTAAACCCTAGATTTAGTCTCGTTAGTTCTAGATCGTATTTGGCACGTTAATTATTCAATATTAGAGACCTTTAGCACACGCACCGTGTCGCACTACGCGAACGTGAAAATCGGGAAAGCACATTGAGTTACTATAAAAATAATGAAACCAGTTTCTAAAAATAGACCCACAGACGTTCTATTTTTAGAAACTGATTTCATTATTTTTATAGTAACTCAATCTGCTTTCCCGATTTTCACGTACGCGTAGTGCGACACGGTGCGTGTGCTAAAGGTCTGTAATGATTGAAAAAGAAAGCTTTGTCTAAAGATCTATAGATTTAAAGATTTCAACAGCGAATCGTAGTATCACAGGCTCTCATCACAGAGAGCGACAGAGACCAAGAGAACCAACAGTACTGCCAGTCTGCGCCATCGAATGCTTTCTGAACCTTCCATTCTTCGTCTTGTTTGAACCTTTGATGGGGTATCAAGCATCGCGATAGGGTCAAGGCTTTCAAAAATAGCCCTGTCAATGACATCATGCGCGGTCTTTAGTATTTATAGCTTCAGGGTTTAGAGAGTTACCTACAGAAATAACCTCAAAACAAGTTGCCTTGGGACCCCTGATTGACCATGCCTTTAACAGCTTTGGTTTGGAGCAGCTTCACAATGAACGCCACTCTGGCGTAGAAGTTAAGTTAATCTAAAAAAAAGAATGAATCAACCCAATTTTATAAAAAAAATTTAGTAAGATTAAATGAAAGAACGTTTTTATCTCTTAAATAAACCAAGCGCTCTACTGAGGTGCTGCGAGATGCCATTGTTAACCAGTAACGATAAATACATTCTAAATACACAGAGGATCAGCACAGAAGCTCTAGCAAACTGACAAGATATAAATTATTATTCACTGCCTACAGCTGGATAATTGTTTAAAGCCTGAGGGACGCGAGGAAATACATAAATTGCTTTTCTCAAAGACTAAACTACCAAGCTAGGAATCGAATCTCAAACCTCTTGATAAAACCGAGTATCTGCCACCTGACCACGACGCCACACAAGTCTGTATTAATCTTACATAGTGTTTCAAGCAAGGTAAGATTTATTTTTGTCATTTTTTAAGGTGCATGTTTTTTTCTGACAGGAAACAGACTACAGAAACAAAAACAAAACAGCTCATATTACTCTTGGCTCCAAATCGATGTTACATATATTACAAAGATTTCTCAGCCTTACTTTGTTATATAGAGCATCAACTCATCTATTCATACAAAGAGCTTGTCTTGCCACAAGAGAAAACACCGAAGTTCACACAATCATATTTGAGTTAACAGATTTTGCACTTTTAAAAGTACGTCCACTAGGTGTTCTGCGTGTCTAGTAAGTTTTTTATTACTGATATTTGTTGGGCTGACAATTCTGCAGAGGCTAATCGTTTGAACTGTAGTGACACGATATTGTAGGAGTTATGCACACCAATCACGTTGCCAATGCTGGGTACATTTTTGAGACCTTGAGTCGAAGTAACTCATTGGTGTTATGATAGTCGCGTCTTGCCAATTGGATGTCGCTAATAATAATAATATTGATTGTGTGATCCAAATATGTTCTACCTCTAGCCTAAGCCTGGTCTCTTTGCTAAAATTGTAAGAGAGCAGGGCTAGGCTACCCTCAAAACATAGACAGTAAGATATTATATTGTGTTGGCAAAAATGACATTGGTATCCTTAATCAAACAAACAGAGCAAAAATGTTCGAAGAAATATAATTTTTAAGTGTGGTCTAAAAGAAATCAATCATAAAAGAATTTATTGAAGTTGGGATGTCTTTTGCCCAGCTTGCATTCAGTCTTTTCCTTTTTGTCAAGACCAGCTAGATTGAGGCAAACGTCAGTATGGATTTTTACTGTCGGTATGAATATGATTTCATTTATTGATGTTACTTAACATGTTCAAGAAAGCATTAATTTTGGGGAAATAGATATAACTATTATGGGTATATTGATTCCACACGAAAATGTTAAACCTGCGCAGACTCTTTCCAAAAAGTAAACTGTTAGTATCTTCTCGTCCGATGCGAGGCAAGCCATGGCTTCAAATAGTTATGTTTAAAGTCAGGAGCCTCTATAGACTTACATAATCGATATCATAATAATTCTGAAATCCCAAAGTTGTCTAAGGGATATAAAAAACATTTTAAAACCCGTCTTATGATCACACGAACCAAATTATTACATTAGACATTTTTGACTTTAGCCAAAGGACCGAAAGATCGAGATCTGTATTTTCAAATGTGCGCACCGAAAGATCTATATCTAGCTAATAATTTATGTGCAAGAAAATTATAAAGAGATGTTCATGCAAAAACAAACAAGAAATAAATCGAAGTGTTAGAACCACATAAATTTTTAACCATAATCTTGTGGCTAGAGCTAGATATCTAGATCTAGGTTCTAGGTTAGATCTCGATTGAATCTAGTCATCTGTATGAAATTTCGGAGAAGCTTCCAAAAAGACAGTTTGTACAATACTTTCTTTGCAACCTTATGATCTAAACATAGATCTACATGTGTATTGAGATCTAAAACTACATATATAGATTTAGATCTCGGTCTCTGCAGGCATAGGCCTAATCCAAAATTATTCTTTACAATTACACAATTTTAAAGTTGATCTAGATCAAGGTATGAAGATCTAAACATAGGTCGAGGCTTAGAAGCAATGTCTAGATTTAGATGCCATTTAGGGCCAACGTCTAGCCTACAAAGCGATATAAAACTGAATCTAGATATCGGTCTTAGCAGCTCTAAGCTATGATTGCCACTGTAATTGTAAAGTTTTGACAGGGTTTGTGACATCTATTTTTTCCTAAGTGCTCTAAGCTTGTATTTTTAATACAGGCATCGCTATCTGTCGGTTTAATCACAGGCTACTTCATTTTCTCCGTTCATATAAGGGGCGAGTTTGCTATTGCTAATAGTTATTGAAGTTTACTTTGGCACACAAAAAGTAAAACAAACTTGCGAAAATATCACGTTGGAAAGAATTTTACAATAATTAGATACAGTTAAAAGTCAGAACTCTATGGCTCGCTTCTCTGTAATGTTTCTTTTATGTCACTGTCAAGTTTTTAGTTGTGGCGAAAATTTTATGCTGGAAATACACGAATGTGTTGGTAATTTGTGACTGACGTTTTATCACAAGGAATTTTACTTTTGTGAGACTGTATCTCCTCTATAGGTCTAGATCTATTTATACTGTTCTAAATTGATCTACATGTTCCTGTTCATAATTTTTTAGCAGCTTTTGTCATTTCGACTGCAGTCACATTGTTAGTCTTTTGAAAAACAGAGTGACAAAAATGTAACATGAATCTTTTATTTTTTATGTTCATAAAGGGACAAGAACATTGATAACAGCGAGGAAGATAGTCTAGATTTTGGTTGGTCGGCCTGTTCACCCGAGTCTGCAATGCAATGTATTGAAATATAAAGTCTAGATATTTTGCAAACGTTCGATTAAGATGCCATACAGGGTCTGTACATTAATTAGTAAATAAGGGTTTAACTCTGAAAGCTCTTAAATTGTTATAACCAAGAAGGCAACAACAAAAATAAAAGACCGCTTTTCTTTAAAAAATAGGAAACAGTAATAACGGGCAACCTGCCGTATCAATTTGTCCTCGCGATTCTTCTCTCACCCTAAATTGTTTGATATTTTTGTTGAGAGAGGAGCCCCACGTTCCTCACCAGACCTTCAACTTAGCGAGCTCACTTTCTTGGTCTACATTTGCTGTCGCTCGCACGCGCGTCTCTCTTTCCTGTCTAGAGTCTACCTCACATTCTGGACACAAATCTGGAGCTCTCTGTCTTGCTCTCGCACAAGTTTTGCGATGTGAGTTTTCCGGGGCGTTCGTGCGAGATTTCGATGTAGAAATATAGTCTAGCTGGGCCACTTGTTTATCAGCTTCGGCACCAGAGAGAAGCGGATGTTTACTGCAGAATTTCGAAGGATTCGGCGTGTAGAGTGAGCGAAAAGTGTACGTGGTGTTAAAACAGATGTAAAATGTTTGTTTCTTGATGCTTTACCTGTGAGGTAATTAAAGACTACGCCGTTGGATAAATTATGTTTCAAGCTCGTCCGTGGAGTGTTATAATAAATAAAGTATTTTGCTTTAGATTCAACAATGCTAAAAGGTGGAGTTCTTTATTTTTATAAAGGGAAATTTGAGCAGCTTGCAACTGATTTCAAGAAGGCTCACTGTATACAAACTGAAGGCTTTGCTTTCACACCTGTTACAATCTTTTCATAGCCTTGACCTCAGTCTTGCCAGTTTTTATGTACACAACTTTCAAGGAAGGAATCATATTTGAGTTTATCATTGGGTGGGTCCCATGCTTTTTTCACGAAGTTGTGGTTTATACAATATTAATGGTATAACTATTATAAATAGCTCTGTTATCATTACTGTTCTTACCATACTGTGATTGCTGCCAAGTGTCAACACTGTCTCTCCTCTGGCTGGTTGGTTGGTTGTTTGAATTTTAACGTCTCTTTTCAACTACAAGGTTATATCAGAGACGGCGCTTGGGACAACTGAAAGCGTGCTGCCACACTGTGATGCAAGGAGCGCTTGCACACACCACACCCAGTCACATTATCCTCACACCGGGCCGACCAGACTTAGCACTAAATCCATCATACCAGACACTAGGCAGATCAGCTGCTAACACCAATTTTAAAGTCCTTGGTTTGACTCGGCCGGGGATCGAGCCCGCACCTCTCGGTCTCTGAGCGAGTGTCTTAGCGCTAGGCCACAGAGACGGTCTCTCTCCTCTGGCAACATGTTAAAAGATTAAAAAAAAATTTTTTTTATCCTTTTCATCGCCGTTTTCTATTTTTAGCAGGACTGGTTTTTTTTTCAACTTTGGCAAAACCTGTCATTCCATGATTCTTTATCAGCTTCTTTTTCTTAAAAACTTTATTATTTTAGTTCGACTCAGAGCGGCATAAAACTGGATAAGGAAGATAGAAAACTATAAAGCAAGATAGAAAACCTCCCACAGAGACGGACTATATATCAGAGGCAGGCTTGTGTTCTAAAAACGGACATATTTTAACTTATATAATGGAAACACTTTGAAATGCCCAGACGAAATCGCTATCAAATAACAAAGATTCATGACGATACATTAATTTTCACGATGAGCAACGCTGGTATGGTTGTTGACCTCTTTGGTGGAAAACTCAGTTGTATAAACATGAAAAGGCTTTCATCTGGTCAGAGCTCTATTAGGTCTGTTCGTGTTTTCTAAAATATAACCCAACCTGAAGAGTGTTGCATTCTGTCCAGACATATAATTTGTAGACGTTTGTATTCTACTCTCTTTGGTAAGGGCAATGGACTATCAAAATTGCGCAAGGCGTGTTTTATTTCTCTGAATTTACTGTTTCGATAGACACAGAGCAGGCAATTTTTCACATAACAAAAATTTAAGTTGAAACAGCAACAATAACATCAGCATTAGCAACATCAGAGGCAACAAAAATGCAAAATAATATTACTTGTGACAACATTTTACAAACATGAATTGTTTTCATTTGAATATTTGATTCTTAATTTGCCAAAACGTTGCATCAAGTTTCAATTCATCTAATCCAAGTAGTTAAAAACACAAAAAAATTTTTTCAATTCATGTCCATTCACACCTTTTCCTATTCAGACCAAAGCAAAACTATTTTGAGAAGTAATAAAAACAGTAATTCCACTTAAATTCTGTTAACACCGATACCTTATACTGATATTAGTCTTATTCACTATTAGATATACGAAGGTTGTTTCGTTTTCTATCACAACTGCTGCTCCATGTTACTGGTAATATAGTCAGTAATTATTTAGATAATTTAAACGACAAACAAATGCGCCCCTCTCGACTCTGATCGAACGTGAATCTTGACTATTTATGGCGCGTGCGAGCAATCATGGAAGCATGCTGCTATGTTGTCAGACGGAAATGTTTGTACAATTATTGTCCGTTTTTTTTGTCAGCTTAATTTACTGATAGACTTTATCAAACAAATGACCCTGTCTGCAACTCGCAGAGGGGTGTCAGAGGAAATATGAAAATACAAAACGAATGCCTCAATAGACTTCAGCACGCAAAAAGCTTAAGATAAACGTCTTCCAAATCACGAGAGAGATTGAAGAAGAGACGAGAAAGACGAAGAATGGAGGAATAGGGTGGAAGAGATGACAGAGGGAGTGA
>BMAT01004146.1:69497-93584 GCA_019649035.1 Elysia marginata | reverse complement strand
GAGAGAGAGAGAGAGAGAGAGAGAGAGAAAGAGACATACATACAGACACACAGACAGACACACAGAGACAGTGACAGAGATAGAGACAGACACACAGAGAAATGAATTTGAAAATAAAAGACCAAGTGAATGAAAATATAAAACCTAAGAGAAACATCTAGAACTTTTATTAAGAGGTCTTGAGATAAAAGGATGAAATCGCGGCCAAATTTTCACCTGCCACTGTCAGTGTTCCACCGTGCTTCCACAAGTCAGAGCGAAGCCTCTTCGGCCTAGAAGAATGTGACTAGGTAAAAAAAATGTATCAGGCGTGCGTTTTAAACAGTTAAAAGCCTGTGTTGAGTATTGCGGTGGTGAACGCTTGAATGTACGGAATTCCACCTAGGGTAGGAGCGTTTAAGACTCAAAACTAATCACCGCAGTCAAATTCTCTCATCATGTGCTTTCAAGGGGTTTTTTAACAGCCATTGATAAACAACTGCTGAATGAAAAGTAGTCTTTAGGTGAACCTGGATCTCGATGCGAAAGGAATGGGGTAAATGTTTTATCCTTAAGACCTGCATTATTTCCTTGTTCTTATCAATTGAAGGGCCTTTTCAATCTTTCGAAATTTAAGATCAAACGCACTTTTTATTGACATACCAAAAACACCAGTACCGTGTTTAATTGGTGTATTTTCGCTCACTCACGGTTTGAACTTAGAAGATAAAGCTTATAAAGGGAAACTGACTAAACAGGAATGGGAAAAATGAAGGCAATAAAAATCTTCATATAAATTTGTGCAAAGTAAAACTGAGAAGGTTGGTGCTTTGTGCGAAAGCATATATACTCTCAATCCCTCCACACAACGAATTTTTACTTTGATATAAGACAGACTGCTATTTGGAAATTCTCGTACAATTTTTTCCTTAGGTCGTTTTCCAGGAATAAAAGTGAAATTTCTTTTAATTTGAGTTTTTGAAATGTTCTTAACGTTTATGAACAGAAATCATGCAGGAAGAAGTATATAGAACTAAAATATAGACACAGAAAGTATCCGCCCCGATATGTACAACGAATCAACCCACGTGACGTGATCTTAGTCTTACCAATTAGGTTTTGGGTCTTACGATCTTATTAAGATTGTTTCGTGGTGCCGATGATGGTTCATGTGCATAGAATTGACCTTTGTGTTCAATAAACTTTGTTTCAACTGATTTTGTTTTCAGTAAAGCAGGCAATTGTTGTTATGAACGCTTTCACTTGAAATCTATTTGCCCTGATTGCTTCTCGTTTATAATCGAAAAGTGAATCGTTCTATTCACGTCGCATATGGGAGTTCAGCTGCTTAGAGCGCAAAACATAGCACGAAGAAACAGAAGAAAGATTTTATTTTTTAAGACATGATAAACACGTTCCAATATGGTTAAGATCTGTCAGGTTACAGACACTAACATGTTCTACATGCTTTAGCGCAGACATCGCTGAATAAATCAATTAAACATCTACCTTTTAATGTTGGCTCAGATAGAGATACCAATTCGTGCGGCTATGCTATGCTTAGTTAATCATTTAGATTGAACGTGGGAACAAGAACTAATGGCCCCTCAGGTAGAAAACTAACAAGCCGTGCTAAACATTAGTCTGAATTAATTATTAATGAAGCAGATAAGAGATTGATACTTGACTTGTCTTAATGTGTTTGCATCTCAGGTAAGTTAACACAGACTTGCAGGTCATTCATGTAAAACGCGGTTTGCTTTACTGTTCATAAATTTTAAAAAAATAGACACTGGAGAGAATCTTATGTATACTAAATTCACCCGCTTGATTTTCCTGCTCTAAATTACAAGTAACGTCTATTCAAGTTTCAAATGAAAGTACAGCTATTGAAGGGAAAATGATTAATCTTATAGCACGATATTGTAAAATTTTCCCCAAATTTTAAAAATCATTGTCTATTTCCGTTTCGATAAAATTTTCCATACAGAATATAGCATGAAAACAAACATTTGGTTGCGCGGTGGCTTCCTCCACTATTATTATTATAAATATCATTATTATTATTATTATTATCATTAATTATCATTAATATTATTATTATTATGATAAGTAGTAGTAGTAGTAGTAGTAGTAGTAGTAATAGTAATAGAAGTAGTTATAGTTGATGTGGTAGTAGAAGTAAAAGTAGTAATGGTATTGTAGTAACATTAACAGCAACAGCAAAAGTAGCGGCTGCAGTAGTAGTCATAGTAGTAGCAGCAATAGTAGAGTGGGAGTAGTAGATTAAAAGTAGTAGTAGTAGAAGTAGTTGTAGTGGTAGTAGTAATAGTAGTAGTAGCTGATATAATGATAATGTAATTTCTATTCTAAATATAAAGGAAGAGAATAAAAAGTTTATTATGAAAACATTAAAGGTTGAACTTTTGATTTATTAACACTGGGAGCAAAAAATGCAAATTTTTGATACTGTAGCCTAAGTACTCCAAAGTAGACTGAAAAAGCAAAATGACCCTCTTCAACTGTTGGTCGTTTAAAAGTTTCACTTTTGCTTTTAAGGGGTCGAAGCCTTGCCATTAAATGTCTCAAGCAATGCTACTGATTAATAACAGATCTCCCAACGTTATGCCGAAGTTTTAGCTAATTCCTATTTTCAATTATCACTTTCGGAAAAGTGCATGTGCATTCCTCGAATATTTTTGAAAAGTTGGAAAGAAAACTGAACTTATCTCCCTTAGATGTTAACGACAAAGATTAACATGTGATTTAAACCCGACATGTTTGGTTTTTTTTTAGTAGAAAGGTTGGAAAAAGAGAGAGGGAGATAGATAGGTAGAGAAAAAGAGAGATATCAGTATATATTTATCAACTTAACTTTGTTCTTGGTTAAGCTTGTCCTTGTTTGGTTTTTTTTTATAGAAAAGTTGAAAATAGAGAGAGAGAGAGAGAGAGAGAGAGAGAGAGAGAGAAAGAGAGAGAGAGAGAGAGAAAGAGAGAGAGAGGGGAGAGGGAGAGAGAGAGAGACAGACAGACAGAGACAGAGACACAGAGAGAGATCAGCATATATTATCAACATTCTTTATTCTTGATTAGGCTTGCCCTTTTTATCTGTAAATTTTTTCTTTTTATTCACTAGGCGTTCTGAGCCAATTTAATGTCTGTTACCTGACTTTCTTTTAAATTCGCAAATCACTATTTGTTTGCTAGGCCTACAGTATTTTGTCATACTACTCATAATAATTGTTTCTTTTTCTCTCTTCCCCTCTCTCCCTTTTCTGGTCTCGACGCTTCTGTTTTATTTTTTTTCTTTGCTGATTCATTCCTCTCTCTTATTCTCCCTCTATTTCTGCATCATTCTCTATCTTTCTTTATCTCTTCCTGTCATTCATTTTCTCCACTGTTCTGCTCATCCATCTAAATATCGTTGTGTCTGTATGTCAGCCTCCCTGCTTGGGTGGTTGTCTGTGTTTCTCTTTGCCACACCCCACTGTCTCTTTCTTACTCTCCCCGCGTCAGTAATGTGCGAACACCCCCATGCATTCTCTAATATAAAAGGCATTCGATTGGACTCCAATCACTATCTCCTCCGTAACCACAGAACCGATTTAGATGCGGTTTTCACTGAAATTAATGAAAAAAATTTCTCTCTGTTCTGGTTTGGTGAAGGCTCATGCACATTTTCTATGAGAACTATCGGCTTAAATTTATATGGTTCGTAATCCTCGCAGGCTACTCTTTTCGTGTCTACTTTAGAATCTTCATTCTCTAGATCTAGAAATCCCGAAAGTACGCAATCACTCGCCGTTAAACTCTCACCTTTCCTCATCAAAATGCCTAATAGAAAAAAAACACCCTTTCGGGCTTGGAAGGCGTGCCTGAATGCCATCAAACGCAAATGCAGGTTAAAAAAAAGAACTGTGGGCCCTGTAATAGTTATCAACTGTACGGTTTCTCACTGCCTCTAATGGAGTAAGTTCGTGGAATAGCTGACACAGGCCAGGCCAGGCTTCTGTTCAAATTGAGAAAAAAATGTTTCTGGGTAAAATGTGAACATCCCGATAGAAGCTGTTAAAGTAGGAATAAGGAAATACAAGCAGTTACAGCTTAAAGCAGATAGTGGTTACAGGAAGAGAATGGTTCAAAATAACCTACTGGTCAAGAGAGGGATTCTACAGAAAAAGTTAATATCAAATAAACTCTTAAATCGGCACAATGGTAGATCATGCTAGTTAGATTACAATAACATTTCAATACGCAAAATAAAACAGTGGGGAAAAAAAAAAAAATATATATATATATATATATATATATAGAGAGAGAGAGAGAGAGAGAGATAAAGAAGGAAAGAAAAATAGAGACGGGAAAGGGGGAGGAGAGAGCGAGAGAGAGGAAGGCAGGAGATGCGTATAGCATTAACTTCACTCTCACTTAATAAACTCTCCTAAAACTTCGTCCACGACAATGTCTACAATCTGAAATAAGAAAAACCATCAAGTCCGAAAACACAAAACGTTGGGTCTCACAGCAGTTCTTAAAATCCATCTCCTCTCATTAATGAGAACTTTTACTATGGCCACACCGTTATTTTCAAAGACATGTGCATTATGTCAAACCTTTTACGAGTTAGTCTAAAGCTTTTTTGGCCAATATTGCCCCACATATAGCCAAGGAAGCTTTACACGGTAGCACATAATTGTGTATGTTACATCTAAAGAAGTAAAACCATAGGTGTTCAAACTGTAAAGGTATCAACGATGTGAGTGTTTTTGTTAAATCGTAGTAACCTCATCTGTGGAGCGACTCAAAGTGAAGTAAAACTGCCTATTACGAACACTCGCTACATAGAGCAGTAGATACTTTATCACTATAAAGTCGATGCATTTCTTCATTCTGGAAAGCAAAATAAAACATAAAAAGAAAAGAAAAAAGGAACAAAAAAAAAAAATATATATATACACCAAAATGTCCACCTTTCATGCAATTAAAACAAAACAATCTCTTTGTTAAACGTTTGTATAAACTTTTCGTGAACGTCTCGACCTAGTAAAGCTCAATGAATCAAAACAAACAACGCGTAAACTGTGCAATGATTTGCTGCCAGCAACATTCGTTTTTTATCTATTGTTATCTCTTTATGATTGCGGTTTTTCAGCCGTGTTTTAGGTTATCTCGGCATGTTAACCTAGGTAGAGAGATATTACATTGAATTCCTTTTCTGGTTCTCATATATAGGCAAAATTATATCTTACCGTCTGTCTATATCTTGTAGAAAGTGATAAATTGCTTGAACTAGTGAGATGGGGTTGAGACATTGATAGAGTAAGGAGGTAGTGAGAAAAAAAATACACCCACCTACACCCATAGAGAACTCATCAAGAGATAGAAAGATCCCTGCCACATGCCTATAGAAACATTTGACGTTTTAAAAGGAGATAAATGTGGACAAAGTGAACAAACTTCACCTGGAACGCGATGGATTCGATCAGTTCATA
This sequence comes from Elysia marginata, assembly GCA_019649035.1. NCBI lineage: Eukaryota > Metazoa > Mollusca > Gastropoda > Plakobranchidae > Elysia > Elysia marginata. Next base: position 88,113 of record BMAT01004146.1, on the reverse strand, counting down.
GTCTGGAAAATAAAACATGTCTTCAAATATTATTACCGCACGTGAACCTTTAAATTTAAAAATTTGTGCAACATAATTATCAAAGCAAAAAGGGAAACGTCTAAAAATGTTTCTAGTCTTCATGACTGTTTGAAAGTTTTAAAAAATCGTTCGACTTTTCTAAGTCGTTTTTTTGTTTTCATTAAAACACGACCAATAAATAAAACATTTTTTCTTCTCTATTGTATCAGAAAATTTAAACTCGTCTTGGTTCTGTTCCACATTAGTATAATCCATTCGTACATGATTCGTATTCGTACACTTTATTATCCTCTGAGTAGCTAGGCCTGACTTCAACCGTAGAGATAAATGTCTGGATATTTTCTGGTCATCCTTCCCACCACCTTCTTCAACTGGAGCTGTTTTGTGTTTTACCTAGAAACAGGATTTCATTTCAGTGTGGGTTTGCTACTTCAATAGAGTTCTTGACAAAAATTACAAATACAGGATTCTTTTAAAATTAAAAAGCCAACAGCACCTTATGTTTAAACTCAAAGGGTTTCAAACCTAAAAGTTTTTTTTCGCCATTATTGGGAGAGAGGCGGTGGATAGAAGGAGCTTATCGTGCATGTTGCTGTGATTGGGTTTTCTTGCCCCGTGAAAGAGAAACTAACTTAAGAAAAGTTTGTAATAGTTGGCTGTTGAAGTGCGAACCTTAAAGATGAGTATGTTTTTGAAATTTTTTTCCATAGCTTACGAGTCCATTTCTTCTGGTTGATGCTTGTTGTATGGAAAGAGTTTTTATAAGTAAACTGCCGACTCCAAACTTCATTTAGCAAGAGGACTATACATTTCCTTTACCCAGATTAGAACAAACGTGGTCCACATAATCTCTCGTTATTCGCTGTTGTTGTGTGAACACATGCCACGTGTCCCCGCCGCATGTCACCTGTTTATGTCTTCTAGTTTAAGTTCGCTTTTGCGAGGAAAAAAAATCCTTTGCGAATGCTGAACCATCTTCATCACTTTGAAAGATTAGTATTTTGCTCTGTCAGATATGTCAAAGTGAGAGAACAAGGGCTTTCTACTTGTTTTAGGTATCTTCCTCTTGAAGTGATATTTCTTCACTGACTGTTTACTTGTTCATTGCCATGTCTCCTATAAACGAGAACATTCTACTATTGGTTGAACATCATTGCAATATAATTGAGCTATAATTTGTTTAGATTTTGTCTCTGCAACTGAAATTTGTAATGCATCATGAATCATCATAGATAGTTAAGATGAAATCTAAGAATTCTCAATGAGCCTTGGGGTCTTGTTTTCTATAAAACCTCACTTTACCTCAATCCATCTGGAATATTCTCCAACCGAATAGAACCAGATAAAAGTGCAAGTCGCACTTTCTCAACTTTTTGTCCTTTCTTCTCTCATATTTGCTATATCAGACCATGTTTCTTATTCTTGTTCTTCATAGTCTTGCTTGTTCCTCCTTTCCACTTCCTTCCTCCTCCTTTTTCCTCATCTTTTCTTCATTTATCAGTTTCTTTCTGGATGCCATGCCTGTTATATCTATAATGCATATGAAGTTATTGTTTTTATCTCTTTCTTTTTCACTTTGGAAGGCCCCTCTTTATCAGCTGTTTACAGGCACTTTTCACTCATGGTTTAATGGTTTGTTTACAATCCTCCTCTCCTTAGCGCTACTAAAAACTAGGCATTTTCTGTATATTTATTCTGTCTCTTTTTCTCTTTTACCTAATTCCTCTTTCCATAGCTCTAATTTTACTGAAACTGAGAATCTGTCTATCTTATCTCTTTTTACTTTTGTTTTGCCGCAGCAACCCCTTCCCCACCACACACACGCACACACCATCACACAAACTTTCTATCAATTTTGTCCGCCATTCTTTGCGCGGCCGGAATATCTCTTTCGAGCTCTCATCTTTCAAGAGAATGGTAGTGCGTTCTGGAATCCCTTGCCCATCATGGCCCTTTCCCCTGTCTCCGGAATCAGGCGTGCGAAAAAAAAGGTTGGATCGGATTTTAGCATGAGATTGGATTGCCCTTAGGATTAATCCTTCATCTCTGAGCGCCCGAGAGGCAAAAGGCGCTCTTGTGGCAAGTTGATATACTTGACCCGCCAGAAACTCCCTTCGCATCCTGTAGTTTGAAAGAATACTAGACAGTGTGCGAGGGTTTGTGGTACGGCTTAAAATGTAAAAAAGGTAAAATACAAATATTGGAAAAGGAGGCTTTTTGAGGATATAGAATGAATTTCGTGTTTGGAGAAAACATGTTATAAGATTATTCTCATTATAGCGCACTTGATTTTTTTAAATTAAAAAACTACAAATATTTTATACTGCAAGATTAAATGTAGGACCTTATGTTTTTGTTTTTAGAATTGCAACTTCTGTGTTCTTTCGTCGAAAAAACTAACATGGCTGTATGAACAAATGATAAGCATATCCAAAACAGAATGATAAGGAAAAATACAGGCCCTGCGCGTCTTTCTGAAAAAGCCATCCTATGTTCTGACTGTGTATAGTTGAGATTTGTCTCACTCACTCCCTTATAACATACAATGGATTTGTATGCGGCTGTCTTTTTGTCTGGTGTTTTCTTTTTTGTTTTCTTCTTTTTTCTGCTTTTACCTCTCACTCTATCCATTTATCGTCCTGTCTACATCTCTGTGTCTTTTTTTTTAATCTCGATCTATCTCATTGTCTGATTAATTTTTCGATCTCAAAAGTTCATTTCCTGAAGTACTGGTGCTGTGGACTCATAGAAAGCGAACAATTTGTCTTCAGAAGTGTCAGGCTATCAATCATATATTCTCATAGTATTCAGCTTTGTTTCACTCATTTAGCCACTCAACTCTATATTAACTTTAAGGAAGGATCGAAGGCGTGAAGGAAAAGACTCGAATCTCGGTGGGTTTTTCTCTTCATGATAACTACTTGTATTATTGTTTTACTTCGCAGTGAAAAAGTAAAGCATGAAAAATAAATCATGGACACCCGGTGCAGAGTTTTAATTTCCAAAGGTTTTAAAACAGTTTCAAATTTAAGAACGCAGTTTGTTTATAAGGTTGGCAATAACTCACATGAGTCTAGATGTGTATAATAACAAAGAAACTCCTAAATCTGGGTGATAAGAGAACAGAGTATAATATTTAGCTAAAACGTTGATCAATGCATCTAACTAGTAAATTGAAGGGTTTTTTAAACTATATCTTTTTATGATTGTTTGGAAACCCCCTAGATTGTCTCTTCCCACTACCACTGGTATCCATCTCTTCCTGCCTCTTTTTCAACCTCTCTCTGTCTCTGCCTCCCTTACCTCTCCTCTCTGTCTGTCTCTCTGTCTATGTTAATGTACCAAATACTTACCAACTCATTTAACAATGGCGTAATGCTCTCTGCCATTTTGCCGAAGTGAACTCTGTAAGGTTTTAGGTGAAGGAGAATTGCTTTGTTGACCGAGTTCTATTAATTGTTCTGAACAATTATCCTCTTTTAATCAATTTCATGCGGGCAATAAAGGGAGGGGGGGGGGGAGTCATCTTTTACAGAAAACATCATCAGTTTAGTGCAGCTATTGTTTTTCTAAATATGGAAACAGAAATCTCTTCTTTTTCGTTAAACTTATGAGGTTATACATAAAATTTAAGTAGGCCTAATAAAGTAATATGTTGCACTCAGAATGACTTTCTATCTGAGGACTTGGTTCATTTACGCCCTTGTTCTTTTTCCCGTTATTTTTTTAAATTCAATCGTAGATATTATTCAGTATGCACGCTACAATCATACATTATGTCGAATGAAGTAGAAATAAGTACACCCTTAGACCTGGTACCGGAATATGGAATCTTTGATTAAAAAGGAGAGCAACAAAAGAAAGAGGGAAGAAGAAAAACACACATCCATATAGAAAACTACTTCATGAACCATTTTGCTTACCTCTGTAGGGTTCATTTCTGACTCGGACTTTGTATAAATTGCATTACGTTATTTTTTGTATCTTCGTTGATATCAAAACAGTGCGGCTTGACATTAGAGTTGCAAGTTAACATACTTATTCTTTCAACGCTTATCTTACGAATCCCAGCTGCTTTAGGTGGGGGAATAGTGCAGCATTAGAAATATCCAAAATGTTCCCAACGAACAAAAACTTGCTCGCAAAACATCCCTTTCACTGTTTTGCAAATGTCAATAATTGAAATATTGACGGAGTTTTATAAGCATAGGTACTAACATGTCCTCAGGTCTTCAGAAAACCTGCGCTGTTTTTAGGACTGCCACAGCTCTATTGGACAAGCAGAATGTTTAACAGTGGTATCACACAATGAATGTCTAGGGATGCCATATTTTTACTTTCTTTTCAAATATATCAACTTGTTTGTGTGCGTGGAAACAAATACTGTCTTGAAATAAAACCCAATATTTTTTAGAACTTCCCTAAGAATTGTCCTCAGAATGGTTGTTTGGAAGGTAGTTTTCTCGCTAGTCTGGTGTTGCTCTTCGTTCTACGGCATCTCTTTCTCTACCAAGTACTTGAAAGTTTTCTCTAGCTCTCTTAAGGGACAACCAGCCATCCAGCTGAATGAACCCATTGAAACTTTTGTTCGACAAGAGATTTTGTAAGATGACAAATTTCTAGCCGGTTCAAAGCGGTCTTAGTGATCACAATTGGATTGATTTTGACACAAATAAATACATTTTAAAGGTAGAAATCACGACGCTGTAAAATCTCATTAGAGATAAAAAGAATAGTAACGTGGATCAACAGTTAAACACTGAGGATAGTTAATGCGGAAAATCTCCCTGTTATTTTAAACTCTTATGTATTTTTCTATTTTAATAATCAGTCTTTTCATTACAAGACCATGCCTCAAGTTACTACTGGTACACTTATCGAGCACATGATTCTTAAGAATTCAAAGAGACCAAGAGTGTATTGTTTAAGTAACAACCTTCACAATTTTAATTTTATCGCGAATTTTCTTTCACAAACGCCCTTCTATATCTTTCCACGAGACACGATTAAGGTTCATTATACACAAAATTTGAATAAATTAGCAATTTATATTTCAAAAAAGCATTTATCTTCTTAATTATGCGGCAAAAAGGCATCAATCCCCTTTTTGAGTGAAATTCAGCCCAGTACGTTAGTAGAAAGTTGACAAAAGCACAAAATTTTATGCCTTGCTATTTATTCTATAGGACTATTTTACGTTACATACATGTTTATCGGTGGTCTGAAAAAAGACATTGTCATCGCTTTAATAAACGACAACTTTATTTTTTCGTACATCAGTGGACTGTCAAAGGGGATTGACGCCTTTTATTTTACGTTATCTACACTTATCTTTGGGCTGACACAAGGCATTAAAATTCCTATTGTAGAACCTAGTCTACCTAGACTGACAAAAGATTTTTAAGCTCATGAATTTTTAAAAACTAGTCTATGTAAATTTTCTTTGACGCAAATTTTTTTTTGCGTAGATTTACTACTTACAATCAATTAATCTAAAAAAATTTTGGAAAATGTGCCAATAATTATAACAAAAATTTGTTATTAGTGTACACGGTGACCTTAATGAATTACGTTACTTGACACGCAACGCAGAGACTAAACCCTTAGGCTGAAACAAGAGAAAACGTGATATTCAGAGCCTAGACTCGAAGGCTAAAACAGGAGAAAACATGATATTCAGAGCCTAGACTCGAAGGCTTAAACAAGAGAAAACATGATATTCAGAGCCTAGACTCGAAGGCTAAAACAAGAGAAAAATATGATATTCAGAGCCTAGACTCGAAGGCTATTACAAGAGAAAACATGATATTCAGAGCTTAGACTCGAAGGCTAAAACAAGAGAAACATGGTATTCAGAGTCCAGACTAGAAGGCAAATGGAGACCAAAAGTTACTCTAGATATAGGCCATAAACAGACTCTAGATCAAGATATGTTTTACATCTAGCTCCAAATATATATTATCTAAATTCATTTCTAGATTTAAGTCAAATATTAAGCTCTTCTAGGTTTTAGATGTACATCTAACCTAAATTCTACACAATTCAGCAAACAAAGCGGGCGAAACTGTTTTGGTGATGTGTTTTCTTCTGCCTACCATATTTAAACGTTAGGTAGGAATGTGTAAAATATGACCTCCCCCGAATAGACAGACAACTCAAAACTAGAGCTGAGCGCATTAAACGTTTTGTCAGCCCGCGTCAGATTTTGCTTTTTAGTTGTTCCTCCAGTGCCTTATTAATGTGTGCAGTTTACTAAAAACTTTAAGTTAGCAAGTAATATGTTAAATTAAAGTACTCACTTCTGGTTCTAACATAAAAGTTTTCGCATTTGAACTGTTCGATGGACTTTATGTTCCTTGCTTCACGGTTGGCTACAAATATACACGGTTTCCTCACAACTACAGAATCTGTACGTTTAATTCCCATAATAAGTCGAAATATTAATATTATAATCGATGGCTGAACAAACAGACCACGGAGGTAAGAGTATAATATGAAGCATTAATTTGAAACTAATATTGTTGACTGGGAGCAGGAGGTAACATTAGCAGAGCATGTTAGCGTGTGCCTGCCCCGTCAGTGGTAATTAGACCCTTAAGAGAAATGCCAAAGCCAGACTCGAGTACCAGCTGCATCCACAGCTACTCGACCAGTTGTGGTCGTTGAGTTCAACTGAAGCATAATCAATTCTAGCAGTCTGCAGTGGTAACTTAGAAGGGTATTCTGTGTACCTTGTGTCGCTAGCAATTTTAACAAAGCTTCTGATTTTAAAAGTAGATTGAGCTAAATACAAACGCATATTCGTCACAGACATCATTACTATCATCATCACCATGAACATCATCATTATCACAACCATCTTTTTAAGCTTCCACTAATTACAAAAGTAAAACACCAGCAAAAACAACAACAACAGCTACTACTAGTAGTACTGCTACTACTACTACTACTACTACTACTACTACTACTACTACTACTACTACTACTACTACTACTACTACTACTGCAGCTGCTGCTACTTTTGGTGCGGAAGCTGCTGTTATCTTTTTTAGATTTATATGGCAACATTTTATGATCGCAAACAATACATGAAGTATTTTGCGATACAGAAAATATTTTTACATGTATTTTTCAAACATTGTAACATTTTAACTTCCCTTGCTCTCCCTCGACTAATTTCCCCTTACTGGACTAAATGATTTAACTACCTGTCCACTCTTCACTGATCCTAGAGACCAGGCCATAATATTGGCACCCGGCCATCTAGCTTCTACCCATTAATTTACCTCGCCCTGGCCTTGACCTCGACACGTGATACTCTGAGGTCTTTTTAACAAGGGCTCCCTAGACCTGGTGAGGCACGGGGAATCCCCTCTAAGCTGATGTTAATCGTACGCAAGATTCCGTGAGATAAGTACACGTAGCCTCGAACTCACGTGGATTTCTGGATATTTTAGGGACTTGTGAGACAAACAAAGTGAAGTGTGCCTAGCGTCCGTGGTGTTGATTTGTTGGTCCAGCGAGGAAAAGTTAATGCAAGTGTTGTGGGTGAGTTTTCACGGTACCGCCTGGCTTTTATTTGTTGTCAATTAGCGTCAGGTACACAGCAGGAGGAGAGCAAGTTTTCCTTGAGGCAGGTGGTGCTAGGTCTTGAAGTAAGCGCAGCCAGGTAGCAGAACGAAACACATTAACTAAGGTTAATATCGTTGTCTATTTCATATTCAAGAATTTCTACAGTGGAGCACCTAAAGCGAAAATCTGGAAGATCAAGAGCTTGTTTGCAGTTCTATAGTGCTTATGGATGCCTTGTTGTGTTAGTCTTTGATTTTAGAGATTTGTTAAACTGTTTTTTTTAGTATAGTGCTATTGGTCAATTATCTCTTCTTGTGTAGGCTTGTGTTACATGAGCCCACATATATCTATAATAATGTGTTTAGATCATGTATAACTCACTCTACATAGTGTAGTAATGCCTCTGCCCAATAGGAAAAAAAACTGTTGCAAATACAGTCATTTGATTTCATTATGATAAAAGTTTAAGGTTATCTTAACTACAGTGGAATTATAATAATAATAAAAGCAGTACTGGAGAACAACAGCAAGGGGATTGTTCAAAATCTGCCGCATTTTGTTTTCACAACGGCCAAAAACAGAAAACGAATGTTTCAAAACTGGTGTTGTCAAAGGACTTATAACATAACGAGTTGGTAAATTAAACACTGGTTTTTGCGAGGATATCGTTTTCCAGCGAAGTGGATGAAGGGATAAATGTCACTAAGATCACCACTTGCATCCTTGAATATCGAGACTTTATCTCTCTCGTCAGTTAGAGACGATAACTAGATTCACACGTTGCAGCAAAAGGCGAGGAGTATCACATTCTTCACTTCCATCAGTTGGACTCAACGGCTGTGAGCATGTCCGGCAGGAAAGACCGGCTCTCGGTGAGCGCCGGAAAAGGCCGGGGTTCCCTCAACATGGGCGAAGATGTGGAGATTCTCGAGGTGCACGAGAAACACGGATCTCTGTATAACGCCATCCCTCGCATGCCCGTCGCCCTGGCAGTGTTACTGTGCATCCTGAACATCATTGTGCCTGGATTTGGTGAGTAGTGTAACACTGTTTTGGTCCCAGTAGTTCACCAGGTTGTCTGGTACTCCTGCCGTGTGCAGTTTATTGTCACAACACATCCATTGAATTTATGTGTCAACACAGACCTAATAAGCAGCATTTATTACAAAAAACATGACAATAGGTGTTTATTAGTTTGAGCAATTGCGCTGTTCTACCAATAGCAGAGCTAGCAGTAATCACTGCTTACATTGCCTCAGGATCCCCAAAACTACTCTTACAATTGTGTAGCATGCCGAATGAACGGTATCAAGAACAGTAAACAGCATAAGAACTGTTACAAGCTGCAGCTTGAGGTGATACGCTTGTAAAATAAACTACCATCATGAACCAACCGTGCAGCAGACATGCCTTTTAAACTTCACCAATTTTTGGGAGCTAATATCATTATCTATCATCTCAAACTTTGAGGTGCCTCTGAAAAGTCGCCCAAACCATTAATGACATCACTATGGTAATAATATTATTGTAAAGTTCTCGAACTTATCAAGGTCGATGACATAAGTATTTGACGCCCTACGCACAGCACCCCCCCCCTCTCTCTAAGGGTGACTATGGACAAGCTAATTAAGAATCTCGGCACTTTCCATGTCGACCTTTTCTATTTACAGCACCCTATTTGTCACAGCATGGTAATCCATACCATTTCCTCATACATTGACCCCACTTTAATACCCTTAGAGAGACACGGCCCTGGAGTGAAGACAGAGCAACTTAAGCAGTTTAACCTGCCTAGATCATTGAAGTTGTGTCAATAGATGAACAATAATTCACGTTACGTCAACTAGCCATATTCGATGCCACTTTTTTGATGAACAGCTGCAACTTTTGTAATGAATTTTTGGATAGATTAAAAGCCAAGGGTAAGAAAGGTGGCGGTTATTTCTTTTAAGTCCAACTCTGCTTTTAAAAAACGCTTGTTTTGTTATTTACAATCTATAAAATACAAAGGACTGTTACAATTAGGTGTATTGACATATTATTTGTAGCAATAAAATAAAGAATTCAACAAACGAAGCAGACGAACCCATTTTGTTTAGATGTGTGTAAATGGTAGGCATAAGTGTGTAAAATGTGACCTCTCCCAGCAGACGGATAGAAATCTGACCCTTTAATAACAGAAGAATGTTATAAGAAGTAATGGTAATTGAAAACGTGGTTTTGATTAATTACTCTCTTCAAAATAAATTTGATACATTTCGCAAACGAAGTTAAAATAGGACTGGGCATAAATTAGAACGCGAGGTCACAGTGCAAAGTGAACAGAAGTATGACAAAGCAACATCTGTTTTTTTATGAGATTAAAACAGTGATAGATTTTAAGTGTTTCAAAGTAGGACTTACAATGTACAAAATGGACTCACGTTGTTTGAGTTCATCTCATTTGCGTGCTTATATTTCGATGTTAGACAATAAAGTAAAAAAAAAACAGTAGGCCTATAGGTATTAGGCCATCTTAACGATGCCATGTACACGATTTTTTAAAATCTGAACGCGATCCGGATTATGGACAAAATTTTGAGCAGATACAGGGAAAAGTCTTGCTATGTGCTAACACTTAGAGCTTTCAGGTGCCTGTGGTTGTTTACCTGTTTTTCACCGTCTGAAGTTCTGGAACCTTTGGTAACACAAAACGAATTGCCTTCTGTGTGGGGCACGACACGGGATCAGGCTGTTATTTGTAACAAGTTTCTATGTGCAAGAGGTTTTAAAAAGGAACAGATTATTATTATTGATGTTATGTTGTTGTACATTCTTCGTTTTCTCTGATTTACCCACGCGCATGAATGTAACTGTTTTACCTGCGAGCGAGCCGCTCAAACACGCGACTTCTTCAGGACTATTGTCTCTAGTTATTCAGGATTGATAGAGGTTGTGCTGAGAGTGCTTTAATATATAGGGGTGGGGGCAGGGGAGAAAGGCAGAGAGGTAGAGCAGCAGAGATAGATAGAGACAGAAAATGTGTGTGTGTATGTGAGAGAGAGAGAGAGAGAGAGAGAGACTAACATTTATCCTCTTTCGTTTTCTCTCCATCATCTTGTTACCCCCACTTCACCTTATCTCTCATAAATTCAACATTAATTTGTGTATCTTTCATAGATCTGCTGGCATATAAGATATTTGTTTCATCTCAAAACATCGGCCCACAATATTTACATTTCGCATGCAGATGGAAGTTCACACTGACATTCGATTAACGCACCAATCATCTCGTGCATTTACTTTGGCTGTATCTTCGTTTTCATTTGTCTGGTTTTCTTGATAAGCCTTTTTAACGTTTGATATGAAGTAGGCCAATACTTGTTGTTTACTCTAAGCTACATAAATGTGGGCCTACAGCCATATCTGTCATTTATGTAGTAGGCAGGTCTGGAGTAATAGATAAACAAGCACTTTCTTTCCTTAGAAGGTGCTTTGTAATCAGCCACATGAATTTAACACGGAAAAAACACAAGATGAACACACGGAAACAGTCGGAAACGCTGTTTTAACCAGTAAAATGCGGGATTTTTCTTTGTTGTAACCGCGTTTTGATTATCGAGATCGCCTTATTCCAATGAATTACAATACAAAAAATAATTTGAACATGGAAACACCATAAGTATCGTATAGTGTGCTGTATTAGTCGCATGATCAAAATTTCGAACATAGACTGTCTACAATGTTTAACGCAGTCTGTTGTTTTATGATATAAAGTCTCTCATCACGTCCCAACTCTTAACCCTTCCTCTACCTATTTTTATCATGAGCCTTTGTCTCACAGAGGCTAATGGATAATCAGCTTACCTTTTGGTGGACGAGTTGCAGTAATACAAACAATCAATCATTCCTCACTTTGACTTACTTCTGTATTCTGCTGGGGTAGGCAAAACCATACGATAATTATGTGTTTTTACTTTTTTGCAACGGATGCTTTTTTTGCATCTCAGTCACCTTGGTTTGTAATAAATGATTTGGGCATGAAAACTGTTTAAAACTTGTCTATAAAAAATCGGAAAGTTAAATTTTTGACGAATAAGTGCTCGCAGTTTAAAATATTTTTTTCGCAAGGTATCTTTTCATGAACAATAAAAATCTCATTATCTAGTAAAGGTTTGAAAATAAGAGATACACTCCCCTTAATCAGCGCCTTATCGGAGATTTTTTAGATTGATAGATGATTGTGTGAGAATATTTTACTTTATTCAAGTGTAAAACTTTTTTTTTGTTTTATTACACCCATTATGTCAAAATATAATGTTTTTCTAACCCTTTATACTAGATAATGAGACTTTTCGTTTTAAAGCTTGATTGTAGCTAAGATGGAATTCTTTTGAGGGCATAGTGTTTTTAACGTGAACGTAAAGTAAATGTTTTAAATTACCTCAGAATAATGATTGATTTATTGTTTACCTCGAGTGCGCCGCTTTTCTACCAAAGGCCATTTCATTTTTATATCATGGGTAATCTCTTTCTCTACTTCCCTCCATCCCCCCCCCCTCTCTCTCTCTCTCTCTCTCTCTTTCTCTCTCTTTCTCTTTCTCTCTCTCTATCTATATATCTTTCTCTCTGTCTGTCTGCCTGTCTGTCTTTCTCTCTGTCTGTCTGTCTTTCTCTCTGTCAGTCTGTCTCGGTGGTTTCTACATCTCTTTCTCTTCTCGCCTTTTAATCTATTTTTTATCTTTCATTATATGCTCTCTTTCCATCTTCCCCTTTCTTTCTTTCTATCTGTCTGTTTCTGTTCCTCTCTCTTTTGTGATATCTCCTTACAATGCAATTTTGTTAAACAACAAGAAAGAATAAGGGCAGAACAAAATCTTGCCGAGAGACTTTTACCACTTTACCATTATGGAACACGTCAACAGCCAGCCACATTGTTTTTTCTACTAGAGATTAATTTTATTTATGAAAGCCAATCGAAAGGTTCTTTAAAACAAATTTAACTTTGATAACGCTGTATGCAATGTCTGGACGAATGTTTACAAATGACGTAAGAACCTTGTTCCTTGCTCAGCGTATCTAAAAGCGTCGCATGGGCACAAGTACGATTTATTTCAGTTTCGATTAATTTGTGTCATCCCTTTAAACTGCATTTCTCAATGCGCATATATGACTTTGTCAGCAGAGAAAGTTTCTGTGTGTACAATATATTCTAAATTAAAGAAAAACTTTTACAGTTTGAATTGATTAAGAAACTAATTGCAAGTAATTGTTGGTGGTGGTGGTGGCAATAATAATAAAAGTTGGGATGGGGATGATCATTAAAAGAACAATAACAATAATGATGCTGTATTTCTGTTAAGCTTTCGACCCCCAAAGGGTCTGAAAAACAGTGATACGAAAACTGGAACAATCAGGCCAAATTCATAATCTTTGTTTAGCTTTCGACCTCTAAAGAGTCCTTAAAAACTCAGTTAATCCTCTGCTCAGATGATAATTCCCCCTCAACGTAGTCTAAAAGAAACATATCTCACAGAATTCTTCCACGAGTCCTAAAATTTAGTTCATGACTTTTTCTTACTGTCCAGCCTAGAATAAGGTACTATAGCAAAATGTCATTAGTACAAGACACTCTGCACCATTTGGCTTAGATACGAAGGACCCCGAGAATATGTGAAGTGCCACTCGCGACTCATTCGAGCGGAGTGTTAGAAAACTAGATAGTATAGTAACACTAAATATTTAAACTTTTAACATTCAGAAACTTAGAAAAGATCTAAAATGCATGTTACCAAAAATATGCACTCAAAAGAAAAAAAAACTATCACGAAAAAAGTTTTTAAAAAAACTTTGAATGAAAACCGAAAAGTAAAACCACAACTAACCTACCGGGTAATTTTATAGACAATAGAAAAAAGCATATAGGAAAAAACAACCCAACATCAATAATTCATCTACAGCAGTAGAGCAGTAGAGTCATGGTAATTAAAAGATTCGTCAATTTTTTAAAAGAAAAAAGTTTACTGATTGTCCACATTTCCTTTTTCTCACAGTTCTTGTTTGTCAAAAAGTAACATCGTATGCCTTATGCACAGATCAGTGCGATCATATTGGAATATTCTATCAATCTTGGTAGTTAAGGAAACATATAGAAGATTACCTAGTATCGATTTGAGAGCGGAAGTTTCTAAATCCAGACTGAAGTACCTTCTAGTTATAAATAAGGCATACCGTTACTCTGTGACAAAGAAATAATACATGCGATAAGCGTTTACAGGGACTTAAAATAATAAAAGAGACAATGGGCAAATAGAATTCCGTATGCTTCTTCGGACATGATCATATTATCAGAAACAAGGGGTTAGAGTAAGAATACTCCAAAACATAACTGCAATTGTTAAAATATTTTGTGTGACGTTTTACTATCACCTTACATCAAGTGAAGGCTATTAGTTAAAGCCTGTAGAGAAAAAGGTAGGCTCATATGGATGGTTCATATTATAACCTACGGTTAGAGACATTGACTGATGGTGAAAACATTAAAAGCTTATAAAGATGGGTAGGAGAATACCTTCAACATAGCCCGCGTTACTTTTTAAACAGCTCTGGAGTTCATGGGCAGGTGAAAAGCCGGAACAGTGTTTGTCTGAGAGACTGGTATGAATTGTTATCTACACCTAGATTGGTTCAGTCCGAATTTTTTCCTAGGAGCTTTTAAAGATTTTAAGAGGAAGAGAGGAGATGGATTCTTCCGGAGTGTGAGTTAAAATCGACTTGTGGAATCCAAGAAGAAGTAGAGAAAAAGTAAGACGCGTGTTTCTAGCTGGGCTTAGGGTACTGTTAAGCCAAGGAAAAAGTGAGTAAGGGTGGTGAAATAAGAGTCGAGCTGGGATAGGCTGGAAAGCTTGATGGAAGAGATCAGTCTCGTTTCCTAAGAATCGACCACTTTGCTCTTTTAATGCTAGCCACTAAGATAACATTCAGGTTAAACGGGTCTATATATCTTTATTTCCTTCGATAATACATGTATTGAATTGTATTGATACTGTCCGTCGTAGACTTTCATGAATAAATTAGACGCGTGGTTTGTTATACTTCATGGTGATAAAAGTGGATTATTGTAAGGTTTCGTCGGTTTATCGCAAGATTATCTCTACTAAGCTTACTAGTAAGATAAAAAGATCAGGCGAAAACGGAGACCTTGGATAAAAGGCAAAGTGGGGATGCTTTTGGGACTGACACTGCCTCAACGAAATTAATTCTTTTAAAAGAACCTCGAGGATATTAGAATATTAACTAAGAGCTAGATTTATCAAAATCTCCTTTTCATTTTTTGCAGACACCAATACTTTTTGGTCCAAGGAAGGATAATTGAATATGAATTTTTATCAAAATAAGACCAATCGATATGTAAATATATTCGTTCGCTTTATTTGTTTGCAATTTCAGTACCAGTTTTCAGTCACTTATATTTTTTGTCTATTTATTGATTTGATAATCCTGATAGCCCAATACTTGCATAATCAAAGAAAAATATAAAAATGCACTTTAAAACCAGTGCCTGCAAATATTTCCGAATGAGATTTGAATTTTTTAAAACATAACTGAAGAAAATGATATTGTTCTCTACAAAAGCGCAGATTTAAATGCAATAAGGAATACATAGATGGCGTATATGCCATACACGGACGGGTGTGTTGATAAATTTACATTGTGAAATAACCCACTCTTCGTAAAGCGAAAGTTTGATATCATGCCTTTTCACCTGCAGGAATAAGAACCTCACATAAATGTTGAGAAACGCTATAAAAATTGCCATTACCACGTAAATTATCGCATGTCAAGAGGTTGTTTCCTTCTAAAAAAACCATTAAGCTTCATTTGCATTCTTTTATCACAGACGTCGAATAATTTACTTCCAATTTCGCTATGAGCCTTACATTAGGGCCAAGGTATTGAGCAGTCTGGATTGAGGTATGATTGTTGTAGGAGCTTTTTCCTAATTATAAGGTTGTCATCACCATCATCGGCATAGCTTTTTTTTATCCAGCATAGACCACAAACGACAGACTTTCACTTCCTCCTAGATTGTGCTCTTCCTGAAACTTTTTTCCACGAAAGTTACTCTTTCCAGATAATAACCTTTTGGGCGAGTTTCCGCCATGTTTTTCGTTTCACCTACCTTTTATTCTTCGCCCCCGATAGCTCCACATTAATGCAGGCTTTATCGTGTCTTGCTGGTTTCCTCATGGTGTGTCTTATCCCTCTCAATCCATGCATACCTACTTAACTGTTTGTCATCTTTCAAAATATTTTATACTTGATAATCTGTGGATAAACAATTTTCAATATTTTCTTTAGACAGCTCTTTGTAAAAGTTTGTAACTATTTTATACTTTCGTGTGCATCAATTGGTATAGCTCCCAAGACAAAACTTAAACTTACGTGCAAATTGAACATGTTGGTTCTTCGCAGTATCTTAAATAAAATTATTTTGCAAACTCTGCAAACTATTTTTCTAAGTCTGTTTACAGATCTGTTTGTGTGTCAGTTTGCATACATGCCTGCATATCTGTTTGTCTATCTCTGTGTGTGCTTGTTTGTCTGAGTTCCGGTCTTTATTTCTTACTCGATGACACATTAGTAACTCATGGTCTCATTCGAGATAGTGAGTTTTCTTTTATTTATCGAATGAGTGATTTTTACATAAAAACAAACAGTTAACATAGAATCTGGCATTTCAATGAGACTTCCAGAGATACGTCTTACTACGATTATCAATTGAATCAAATTTACAATATAATAAAGGAAAATAGCGCTACAGAATCATAAGAAAATTTTACATTCGAGAGTTTTGACATTCTGATTAGTCCCCATAAAAACTCATTGTTACACTGCCTAGAAATCTTGCTGAACTAAAATCCATTTCTCACACATCCAAGAAAAAATATGTCGCCATACACAACATGTCACTTCATAGCACTGCAATCGTGTGCAGCCTAAAGTCGCATAGCAATTTGAATAGAACATACAACCAGGATCTGAACCCAGAAGCTCTTGATGCGAAAGCTGTATGTCAACACTACACCTCGTCTACATGTGATTGTAGGATAAAGAAAAATCGATCTTAGGAAATCCAACTTCTCACAGGAATATATTTCCCTCCAATACAACAAAACAAAAAAGTTGGACGGGAATAGGAAGCAGAAAACCCGCTTCTTTCGATCAGTTCTTCACCAATCATGGCCCCTCGCGAAGACTTGCGTGTCATTTGACATGTAAATTGTAGACAGGCCAAATTGCGAGCGAATTATCTCTATAATCTGACCATTCCGTGTTTTATTCTGTAGTGGGAACACAATTCCCAAACAACTTATCGCGCTTTAAGTGGCCCTAACCTTTGAAAAAAAGATATTTGAATTTAAGGACAATCTTCCGAGAGTAGAATGAATGGTACACCTCTCTTCTGCTTCTTGTTTAAAGAAGTTCCTTAATCGAGAAACGCTGATATTGCTTGTTTAGCAGGATTGTTGTATAAACCAAATCAATACATAAAAAGGCAAATGTTTCATGTCTAATGGCACTAGTTGAGAATACTTAAAACTCAGATATAGCGTTTGGACTAGCAAAATAGCGTTCATTTACTTTAATTTTTTTTACGAACCGTAGAAGGCTATCATTGTTTTTCTTTTTTTTTTTTATTCACAGTTCAAATATTGCCAAGCATATTCAGACATGAGGTTTTTTTCGTTTTGTTTTTTACTTGGGTTTTTTATTATAAAAATTTCCCAAAGTTTAGCTCATAAATGAAACAAATTCATAGAAGTGAACTATATAAACCAACTGCAAGCAAAAATTATATTATTTAAAGCTCTAAATTAAAAAAAAAGTGTTTGTTCTTATGAAGTAAACCATAGATTATGTTATTCAATATGGACAATATAGGTAGAAGAACCAGCTCACCAACCACAGCGGTCTCAGTTTATATCTAGATGAACTTTTAAAGCGTTTGATCTCAAAGACTTTTAAAGCTTGAAAATCAACAACTTCCATATTAGCGCTTGGTCGGTTTCCTTCATATGAGTTCAGGGGAGGCAACCCAAGGCTAAGTTTGGTTTTATTTAATTATTTTGCCCCTAGAGCATGTTGTGGGTGGATCAAAGATCAAAAACTCTAGTTGTCTTTGAGAGTCAGTTCAGCGGAAGGATCTGTTTCGAGTCCTGGTATTACATTCAAAGCAATACAATTATCAGACACCATCAGGCGTTAGCTGTAAGTTTAGGGCTCGTGGTTACTTCAGATGAAGAAGTTTTTTTCATTGTTATTTTTCCCTCGTGAACTATTACCGTCCTACTTTTTCAGAATTTCTATGGTCTGTCCCTGATCTCTTTATCTCTTTCTTTTTCTCATTCCTCTTTTTTTTTGCCTCCCTCGCCCCCTCTCTGTATTTTTTGCTGACGAAATCGTCAACTTAAGATGATAAAATACAATTCACATTCATAATTGATTTTGGGAAAATATTCGCTTGTAATAAAAATGCATACCGGTACTCGATTTAAACAAAACTAAACAAAATATACATATAATAGTCTGACTTGTACAACGTTTTATCACTAAACACAAAGATTCCTAGTGTTTTTCACTTTCGCTTTCCCTGCCCTGTGAATTTGATTTGTTTTCTTTCGTTTAATATCTTCAAACCATTGTGCGACCAATCGATGCTTCAGAATGGTGAGATAGATATATATTGCTTCTCATTCCAATCATCTATCTGTGTGATTATTTGAAGAAAAAAGAACGGTAAAGGTATTTATTGGTTGTGCTGCATTTTATGCTCGGTTTTTTTCAGATGACTTTTGAACAACATGCATCGCAAAATGTTTTTCAAGTTACTGCCGGTATCTCAAACCACTTCTCAAGGATTTTACCCTATAAAGTTTACAATAATATTTTTAATTTACCTTTTAACGCAAAAGCTATTTTCGCAATACATCAAGTCAGCATAATTATATTAAGAAACTGAAGGACTTTAAAAAAAAGAACC
>BMAT01004145.1:107089-120609 GCA_019649035.1 Elysia marginata | reverse complement strand
CCCCTCCGCCCAACAATGAATTATGTCGTCCCGCAATCGGTGTTTCACAGCGATGAAGGGTGTCCAATATTTCTCTATTGCGATTTTTTTCATGAAACCCATTGTTTCCCTCTTTGTGAAACATCATGTCCTAATTGAAATGTGCCTAAGAAAAATCATCGTTACAATTGAGAACAAAACATATATTCGTTTCTTCATTATTTTTTTTCTACATTCTTTAGCCAAAACTATCTTGATAAGGTGTTCAACGCTAAACATTATGATCAAAAAGAACATAAGAAAGAACTAAATTAGTGAGCAAAAAAACTAGAAAATTCAATTCCAGAAAGCCCTAATATCCTTTTTCGTAAAATGATAGTATGGTCCGATGGCTCGGTTCAGTTAGAGCTCTTTTCTTTTAAAACATGTTTGCCGCCCCAGCTATTATAGTACTGTTTTCTTACTATATTTTAATCATGGATCTGTGTAGCACACTAAAAAAGGATTAAACATAAAATTGCATTTGGTGTAAAAACTACATGGAAGGTGCATCAGAATTAACAAGAGGTCAACCCAAGGTGTTCCACCTGCTATCCAGCTTTGTTTTAAAGTTTCCTTACCTGCAACCGAGATTTCTCAAAAACAATCTGCTTTACTATTTCTATAGATGAGAACATTTCTTAGGTCCTGAAGATCGACTTTTTTCACTTTCCAAAAAAAAGCTAAACCAGCCGAAACTAAGTATTTGTTTCTATGCCTAAAGTAATATAGAATCATGAATGTAGATACCAGAATTGATAAAATTGTGGGTTGACATGGTTGTACACACAGCGTAATCACCGATATCTCTCTCTCTCTCTCTCTCTCTCTCTCTCTCTCTCTCTCTCTTTCTACTGTATTTCTGATGATATCTCAAACTTATTATAAAGGGGGTTAATGCACAAAAATTCGGAATTTATATTTTTCAAGGATTATGTCCCATGGTGAATAATGTGTTGTAACTATGGTTTCCTATACAGTAAAAGAAGGAGGAGGAGGATGAAGAGAAGAAGAAGAAGAAGAAGAAGAAGAAGAAGAAGAAGAAGACGACGACGACGACGACGACGATGATGATGATGATGATGATGATGATAACTGGGGATTGGCGATAGTGGTGACAACAATGAAGTACTGGTAGTGGAAGAAGAGTAGAAGATGTGACTTATTGGGAGAGTGAATAGAAGAATAAAAATGGGGGAAATGTTTCTATTGAATGAGATGGCGGTAATTAATAAGTTAAAACTAAAATCTGGGTGCATCAATACAAGTAAGCTTTCACAATGATGTTGTAGGCTATGTCTTCTGCAAGAGAAATTCAGTAAGAGTCGCTGGGATTGACGCCTCTCATGACGAAATACAAAAGTTATTTAGTAAAGAATAATTACAGACGAAACAAGAAAGCTATCGGCTTCATGCCTTAATTAGACCCAGAGCAAAAAAAAAAAATGATGTAGTGTGGCGTCGTGGTCTAGTGGCAGAT
Source organism: Elysia marginata (assembly GCA_019649035.1). NCBI lineage: Eukaryota > Metazoa > Mollusca > Gastropoda > Plakobranchidae > Elysia > Elysia marginata. Next base: position 119,111 of record BMAT01004145.1, on the reverse strand, counting down.
GCTCGGCTTTTGGATCGAGAGGTCCGGGGTTCGAGACCTGCTGTTCGGCAGGTCGACGTTTAGTCCTTGAGAAAGGCTATTTACACACATTTCTTCGCCTCACAAAAACAGACACATTGGGTTTGGGCGAGACAGTCTAAGTAGGCCTATTACCCACGACTCGAGACGTTCTCAGTACATGAATCAATGGCCTGGGTTTAGGCCGTCTTGAGCCTTCCCTAGGCTCACAAATATTTTAGATTTTCGCGCTTCACAAAATTAAAAACAAACTACACAATCTCTTTCATACAAGTTTGCAAAACATGGATAGAGTAGATAATTGAAAATTGAAAGATCAATTAAAAAATAAAAAAAGATATTTAAAGGCAAAAAAAATGAACAAGATAATTCGTAAATTTAATAATAATAATAATTTATTTATAGAGCGCCTAAAATCCACTAAAAAGTGATCAGTGGCGCTAGACTTACAGAAATACAAAGGTTGCTTCATAACAATACAGATCATTCTAAAATAGTGTCACATCACATAAAATTAAATAGTTTTACAATAGAAATGCACCAACATTTTGTTTCTACTCTAATACTATTCATTAAAAAAAAACTGATAAAAATTATTAAAATGAGAATAAAAATCAAATGCATTAAAATCATGTAAAGTATTTATAAACACCCGTAAATACGTCGGTAAAGGAAGTAAAAGTAGTCATACACAATGTAGTATAGTAAAAAACCGAGTACTACAATACAAATTAAATGAAAAGTATAAATAGTTAATTGTCTAAAAGCAGCCATATCCACACTTATTAGCAAAATAAAAATCAAGATAAATATATTGAAATAGAGAAAATTAAACCCGTTTCTTTTGTAATCATTTATATTGATTAATATCAAAAAGATGTTTATAAAAAGTTTTAAAAATGTATATGTGGTGATGTATCACCAAAAACATATTAACAAGTCAATTTTTTCATAAAATGATAAAGACTATGCAGAGTAACACAACTTAAAATATTCTGTTTTTAGATTTTGTTTTAAATGACTGAAAAGTTAAACATTGTTTGGTGGTAAGAGACAAAGTGTTCCATACTTTCGGAGCATAAGCAGAGAAAGCCCTCTCATCTAGCTTAGAAACTACTCTTTTTGTTGCCAGAAGAAAGTCACTAGAAGACCCTAGAGTTCTTACGGGCTGATAAAGATGCATTAGGTCTTCAAGATAGCATGGAGCAAGCCCGTGAATTTTAGAGTTTCAAATTTAGAGTTCCTAATTTCCGCTAATGACTGAGTTTTCAAAAAGTATGTCTTCAGAGCTAATTTAAATCTATTCAGACTTGTATTGACAATGGGGTTCCAAACATCTAGGCCCTGGAATGTACATGTACAAGCTCTGTCCCTCCCAGTAGGTTTTAAATGTTTTTCTAGGTTTAGCTAACAAATTCTAATATTCTGATCTCAAAGTCCTTGTAGGTGTGTAAGGTATAAACATAGTACTCAAACATGTTGGGTAATTTAAAACATTTAAAAAACATTGGAACACAATAAATGCTGCTTTATACTCAATGCGTTGTTTAATTGGTAACATGATCACTTCTCCTTTTTTTCTAAATACCAATCTTGCATCGTTGACATTGTGAAATTGCTGTAATCTAGCAATTCTACATTCAGAGATCCCAGTAATTAGAGAATTGCAATAATCTAATTTTGAAGTTACAAGAGCACAGACAAGTTGATTTGTTGCTTAGCCTACTCAGAAAGATAAGGTCTAATGTGGGCAATTTTCCAAATTCACATATCTACAAAAATTTACATTTCGGCCTGAGCTTCCGTAGTGAGCAGGCCCAGTAGCGAGAAGTTAACAAATGTGAACTTGACAGTTCTACTGGGTTTTTTTTTTTTTTAAAGTTAAATTCGAACTGAAATGATCTCATCTTGAGAGGGCCGGCCCTCACAAATTATAGAAATAAGAGATTTTTAAAAATTAGACATAGATCTGCTCTCACAATGTAGTGTTGGGCCTGCAATAAGGTGGACTAAATTTGGGCTATTAGCCTGGTCGGTACAGAACGTCTCGAGCCTGGGAGAAGGGGTAAATCTATGGCCTGGATAATGCAATCGGTGTGTAGAACATCCTCGAGGGCATTTGACAATGTGATAACCTAAGCAACGTTCCATAAGCTTACCACACAGATTGGCAAAGTGTGTAATCTAGCACTAGCACAGCCTCAATCAGGCCTACTTTTGTCTTCCTTTTCGTTTTATTCCCTTCTGACGGTTGGACTAAATCGATTAATCGACTGGACTAAATCGATTAATTGACTACATTTCTGAACTGCATTAATACTAACTAAAAGTTTTCCAAGAATATTTCGAGTCATTGTAATTTTGAATAAATTTTATTTAAAATCATCAAATTGTAGGGCTTTATTCCGCGATAAGAGTATAGATCTAGTCGATTCTGGTTAACTTTAAGGTGTATGAAAAGTGACTTGATCTAGATCTAGTAGGCCTAAATAGGCACTACCGATAGAACCCAGCTTTGCTCAAGGTGCAGACTGCATCAGGCCTAGCAGGAACCGGCGGTGCTTCAAGTGTGAGTATTATTTTTTCATCAAATAATTTAAAGTTTTTATTTTTTACTTCATGCTAATTGTTTTTCTTAAACTCATCAATCTTGAGCACACTTTGCCAGACAAAACTTCTGCGGAAAACATTCATTAGGCCAAAGCTATTTTAGTTCAGCGTGCTCCTCTCCAGAGAGGTGAAGCCTGTAGCTAGATCTAGATCAGACATTGAAGATCTAAAGGCTTACAATACAGCACAGTCAGGCCTAGATCTAAATCTACTTCTAAGAGTTCAACATAGATGTAGAAATACCCAGATCAAAATAGATCTATAATTTAAAATAGGAAAGGACCATAAGAAAGTGAATAGATGTAGATTACTAGATATCTAGATAAATCTAGATCTAGATCTATACTATAGGCTTAGTTTCCGTCTTAAACAGTGGAAGGGTTTCCTTCAGAGGTGGGGGGGGGGGGGGGGGTACCACCTGAGCCAAGCCGAAACTTTATGGTAGAAAATTCTATTTGATTTTTAGATAAAAACTATTCAAAGGGTCCTTTACAATAAGGTGCATTCTTTTTATATTTAATTATAACCAAATGAAAATAAACAATTTATTTCTTATGACTCCTTGAAATAAATAGTGGCAACCTGTTGCAGAAATCCTGCTGGCCAAAAGTCTAGGCCTACAGCCTTTTATCAGTTGTGACTCAACGGCAAACGGCAGAGTCTCAAGAGCCATTGTCACCAGCTAGAATCAAACAATTTTAGATTTCATTTCCTACTCGTCAGTAGCTAGAACCAAACAATTTTAGATTTTATTTCCTACTTTTGCCTGATCCTTAGATTTAAATGTAGTACAAGCTGGTGACAGTTCTTACTAGCGTAGGAATAGGACTCAGCTGTTTAAATTGTCAAGTTGCTGTGAGTGGCTCATGTGTAGGATTCATTCAGTTAAACTTAAAGCTACATCACCTTGACATAGTTAAGGAGGTGCAAATTTTGGAATTATTTATAAATATAACTTCTAGTATCTATAAGTTGGACTGTGGGACCCAATCACTTCATTAGCTTCCCTTTGATTTGACTGAGTGAAACTGTAATTAATTTCTCAAGATTTGACAACTGGCATGGTGCAGACGTGATGGTAAAAGTAGGGATGTCATGCCTGCTTGTATTGCTCTTACAGTTCCAATTTTAGTTCTTTTCAGCAAGAAAATGTGATCTGGCAAAGTACAAGCATGATTATAAATACTAAAATAGAGAGTGACAGTGACAAACAGTCACATTCACCGCTTCAAAGAAACATTACAGTTTCTTTATTCTAGATATATTGTGCAATACTTGTTATTGTTGGCTTAGACGCTGCTTTGTTTTCAGTTGACTTTCATTTTCATCTGACTCACTTCTGGCTGTTTCTGAGTTCTATCTTAATCTCTCTTCTCTTGGTGTGATTTTTTTTAAAATTTTGTATTTATAATGCTCTTGCATTGCTTTCAACAAAATGTTGTTGCTTTTGAGGGTAAAATAAATATATTTATAATCTTAATTCTCGTTAACCCAAAAGTGTTACATGGATATTAATTTTTTGTGTCATAATTTCTCTCTAGGTGTTAGTTCTAAAAACAGGAACTTCCTATTAATTACAGCCGATTAGATCAGCCAACATTGCTTCTAGTGTCAATTAGGAACCATCTTATTATTAGTATTAGACTTTCCACAAGTCAGGAATTTCATATGATCATATTCAGTCACTACCATTTTCAGAGAGTCGTAACAGTGTACTATATGCCCGTCAAGAGGTTAAAAAATCACAGCTTCAATTTTTCTATAATCTGAGATACTTTGCTTCAAAGCAATTTATTAAACAATAGCTTGTTACATAATACTAATAGCTTTTTATTGAAAGGGCTATAACAAAATTTAGTTAAAACTATTCTGAGTGACATGCACCTGGCTTTCCCTGCCACACTCACACATCACCTTGAACTGAGTGCATTTACTTTTAAGGTCTCTTCAGAAAACCATCATTTTATATGCGTTCTAATTACATGTAGCATTTTTGTAATGTGATTTAACACTGTAGTAATAACTAATATATCCTTTGTTGTACCCTTTTGCATAAAGTTTTCCAAAACTTAGGAAATTCTGTAAACTTTCTAAGCTTTCCATTCATAAAATAGGCTTAAGGAGTGGTCAGTGGTCCATTCATTTGCATTTATACATGGTTGTAATGATTGCCCTTTCCACTTCGATGGACACCACACCCCATAAGCTTGAAAGATATGTTGTATCTAATTTATTGCAAGAATCAGTTGTCGTAGAGTAACATGATTGTTCTTGGACAATGAAGTAAAATAAGCTCTGTGCTAACAGCTACAATCAACATACTTCAATGATCTTCTGCATTCACCGGTTACAATATTAGGAATTTCCTGCATTGTTACATAGTATAACTTATAGTTATGTTCACTGAACTCCTCAAAAGTTTCTACTTTTTTTTTAATGGTATGTTTTATTTTCCTCTATTGGTTGTCTAGAACATTTCTTCTTCGGTGTTTCCAGTCATGCAGTAAGTCCTGTCAGCCTGTTGTTTTGTGTCATCAGCAGAAGGTCTTCTCTATCTACCAAACTTTAAAGTGATATCAGCGTTTCTTGCCACAGCTGTTCTCTTTCTTTAATTAAATTTTATAGAGAGTGGACCCCTGCAGGAAGTGGTGTATTGTTTGCTGTGATATGCAGCATTTGCATTTAACAGATTGGCTGATTTCAATTTTGAACTGGTGTGCTCATACTCTTAGCTGGCCACTGGTCAGTTATTAGTCTAGAAATCATGCACTGGCCTTTCGGGGCAGGCAGTGCATCATGTCCTTCCTAATACTGAAATTGCTTCTTTTTTTTTTGGTCTTCCATTTATGAGTGTTCATTTCCTTGACAACAGTCTTCACTTCTTGGTAAGATGATTGATGGGCTGTTTGTTGCTTTTTGCCTTCTTCTTTGGCCAGCATCAGCTCTTTCATTGTCAGGAATTCCACTGTGTGCGATGTTATCCACTGAAATGAAATGTTAAGGTTCTCTAGGAGAGATGATATAGATTCCTATAACTGGGTTGACAAGTACATAAAGCTTTAAAAGCTAGAAGTTTCAACAAAGCAGACCACCCCTTTTAATCTGATTTTGATGTTGTTGTGAACTCATATCTTAATTTCAAATCCGACCAACTGTTGATTATCTTGTTGTTTTTTAGAACAATTTTTCAAATCTCAATTTAAAGCTTATATGGGTAAAAAATGATAAATCTATCCTTAGTCATCGTGATCACTACAAACTTTTTTTAATTAGTTGTTTTTTTATGAGCTTTGCTGGTGTCCAAACACCACCATTGCCATAGTTAAAATATTCCATTCTCCTTTAAAGTTGTAATTTCCTTTTTATGATTGGCACTGAAATATCTACTTGTATACATAGTAGTTGAAATTTTACTTTATCACCAGCTAGATACAATAAGTAAATAGTCAAAGTAACAGTCTGTAGTATGTAGTATGTATTAGAACTTTCACACTAGAGCAAGCAGGAGCTGCAGGCAAAGCAGCGTCCAATTGTGTTGTACAAATAGAGACAACAAAGGCTATAGATGTATTCTGGAAGAACATTGTCATGTCTAGGATTGTTACTTTTTTTATAATGTAATTAGTAGTATAAGTCATGTGACTAAAGCACTTCTCCGGCCAGTGGTCTAACTGAAGCATGATCATTTTTTATAGTAACTCAATTGAGGTGGTTGCTTCTTTTGTAGTCTGATTCCACCGATAAGGTAACTTATTATATTTTCTGTAATCAAGCAATTCAGCGTTTTCACCTATTCGGTTAAGCCGGGTGCTTTTTCTATTGCCATTGCATAAATACGTCCGGGTGATATAGAGTCAGTTTGGTACAACTGCAGTGCAAGTGTAGGGGCCACGACCTGTATGCTATTTGTGTAATGACAGTCGAATCCTGATAAAGCAACTTCGTGGTCTAATAAAGGGGATTTTTCATGTCACCAATGAAGAAAAGAATTAAATCGGACTGTAACACACACTTTTTTTCCCTCAAAACGAATTCTTGATTTTAAACGGGATTCCATCGACTTTGATTTTTTTGATAGTAGATCCACTCCAGTGCAAAAATTAATGCTGATTGTGGTATTATGCAATACTAAAATACGGTACATCAGTAGGCCTGCATGCCTCAGGCTGTGATGTAGTCGGATCAAAGGCCACGGTTTACATACGAGGGAGGTTTTGTTAGAGTTTGTCATTGGAATTACAAATGCTCGTTCAATCGGCTAATTATAGTAGTCGGACAAAGATCGTACTAATCCTTCCCACTCGACTCGACTTGTCGTAACTTTTATGTCCTTTCGTCATCAGCGGTCGCAGTCGTTAACTGATAGGCCGGTAGCGCCCGAGAAAGTAAAAAAAAAAAAAGAGGGATAGAGGAAAGAGATTAACTTGTTTCGAACCGGTCATTTGACGGGCTCGGGGCTCACTTAGATGTGTTGGAAAGGTAGGATTGAAATGAGATTTGAGTCTTTTTTTTTCATGCTGTTTCCCTGCTGTGTTTTTTCCCTTAAGGTCAATATCCTTTAAATTATGCAAGAGGAAGCACATTGTGTCGTGCAGATTATGGTTTTGTTAGAATAACTAACGTTAGATCATCGAGGAAACATGTAGTCGTGCTTTCCTCTTCAAATTTAATCAAACGTGATGTTTATTTCTTTATTTCTTTAAATCAAAGCTTTTCTCTCGACTGATTTAACGTGGAGTATGGTAACGTCAGGGATTCATACCTTAGACCATGACAGTCAACCCAACTTAATCTTTCCCTATATTGTATGAATATGATTTATGCTGTGTTCCAGATCTGCATGCGTGTTTATTTTGCGCGTTTAGTATTTACCATATTGTGTGCAGTGGTTAGTCATTCCATCCAACGTTTTATTTCGCTGAGTCTTAAGTCTGTAAAGCATTGCTGTGCGCTCCTTAATCTGCATAATTTTAAGCAAATGACAAGAAACATCCTGTTTCGCTTACATTGTATAATATTTCCTCATGTTGTTTGCATTAACACAAAAAGGATGATTTAGGTTCCACAATTCTTGCGAGAAAAAGTGTCATTAGTCAACAAACTTTGGCATGTGAAATAAACCTTGTATAAAGAAAGCCCCTTGTTACTTTAGGAATAAAAAAAACTAGTATAGAAGATCGCATTTTCCATACTGCGGCTTAGGGTGTATACTACCATCATTTTCTCCAGCCCTTCTCAAACATTCGAAGCCTTGATATTGCTATCATACTTCATATCCAATACTTTCATGGATCTAGGTTGATGTGAACAGGTCTAAAGTCCAGGCATGCCGCATTGCTTGCTTGTCGAGAAGTCATTTTATCGCGCGGAAGTTTTTCTCTCTCTTCTACCTGTTATCTCTGAGAGTACTCGAGGTCAATGAAAGAATTCGTTAAGTTCTATATAGTAGGCTTGTGAAATCCAAAAGAAGAGCATTGGTTTTCTTGGGGAAAGAACCAACTAAAATGGCACTTAAGTTGACGTTGCATTCTCAAATCAAACCTAAACCCTCTCACAATTACCTCCTGGTCCTCACAAAACAATCCTCAACAAACTTATAAAGACAGTTATGTTATAAACTTCTCAGTTTCTCCTTCAGATCTAAACCACTCAGCATCATCTTTGAATGGAAAATGTATTGTCGGCTAGGCTTGTTTGTAGGCGGTAGCGTTGACTTCGTTTTGTCTTCAGAAGACCGTGTGACATCGACTGGTCAGCTTGTAGTGTTGGTGAAGAGTTTATTATTTTTTTCTTCAGTATTATTAATTCAACTCGAATTGAGATTGGCACTAACTCTGAAAAGCTGGTCGGAAAGCTATGTTGCTGTTGTTTTCAAAGCCTGTCGATTTATTGTTAAACTGTATACCGGGCAGTTGACCTTTTGCTGTGACAGTTTGTTGTGCCTCTGATACCTAGTACACGCATAGTGCACACAGTGAGCTCGACACGGCGCGTCAAGTCACATGATCTAGTCAGTCCCCTTGAATAATTGATTGGTTTTTGCTTCATTGCGAGGCTAATGTTGCCTACTTCCTAATCTGTCAGGGCTCTCAGAGTAGTATTGTTACGATTGTACTGCAGTCCATCGTGGTCTTGTGTTTTAGAAAATAGAACTTAGTCCAGACTGCCTGGTTTGAAACGACATAATAAGACAGACAGAGATTAGAAAGAGGGAGAGGGGGGAACAGTCTGATAATGAAATTGATAGTAACAATATCGATAATTTGTGTTTAGAAAGCGCCTAAAGTGCACTTTCATAAGGCCCAGTAACGCTGTTACATCGTGAAACAGATTAACATTAAACAAAAAAAAAAAAAAACGAAATCATGTGAAATGCATCAAAACTAATACATATACGTAGCCATATGTCAAAATCTAATACAGTGTAAAAAAAAAAAAGCTGTCTTAGAAATTATCATGAACTATTGTAAAAGAGTAGGCCCCAAAACTTAAATGAAAACGGCAAATATCGCGACACAATAACAGATCAATAACCATACGCCTTAAGAAAGACAGAATGGTGGGGGCATCCAAGGTGGACCTAGAAAAAAAAAGCGGGGGGTATAAGGGTTATAATTAGAGACAAGAGAGATCGGGATAGTAGAGAGTATGAGTGTATACCGCACGTATAGATAGCTGTAAATATTCCGCGTGTCTTTCCGTTTCTTGTTCGCGAGACTTCATTAGTAAAACAGTGGAATCCACTTGAAATCAGCACATTTGAGCTTTAGTTTAAGTCAACTCTGTTTGGCTGTGCCATTTTGTATTTCTCTTTACTTTTGTAATGGTTAAAACCAACATTTTCTTAAAATAAACACATTTTTGCAGTCCCAAGTTTTTTTTTTATTTTATCAGGGTTTTGCTGTCGGGTATTCTGAGCTATCAACGGGTTGAAGGACTCACAAGACATGTTGAACGAAATGACCATATCTTATACGTTATAGATTTGCTTATAATTCGTTTGTTAAAGTTATTATAATTGTTGCAACTCGCATTGTACCGGTTGCGGCCTCCCATAACGTTACGCCTGGCGTGGCCCGTAAGTCGAGCCGCGAGCCGGCATTCTCTCGGTTGCCACAGCTGACTGTCAACAAACCGCGCCGTTGCTACGTGGAGATGACCTAGAAAACAGTCTGTTTACACTCACACACCAGGCTGAGAACATCGGCCGACCGCTAGTCTCTTTAGTGAAGAAGTAAGAACTCTGGTTGTCACAGTGGCAAGGGAAACCATTCATGCGAGGAGGGTCGGTTTTTTAGCCTGATTGTTTCGCTCTCAAATCGTTTCAGTACCGGTGCCTAGGCTCTGCATAAATTCTTTTCTTGCAGTCTAGGCCGCGTGGTTTAGGCTTTCATTCCATTTGGATACACCTAACTACTCGTGGAGGGTAAAATTTGAATTACAAATTATCAGGTTTGCAAGTTTTCCTATTTTTGCAGGAATTCCGATTTTTAATACTTTTCTTAAAAAGCCTAAAAAGCAATAAAATTTGAAAACGTTAGGTTTAGACTTTAATTGTTAAAGAAAACCCTCACAACTTCAGTTTTAAGTTTTATAGAAAATCAAACACTTGTTTTGAGTTGTACAGCTGTGTAGGCCCTAGTTGTATCTACCTTTTTTAGTTGATCTATTAATATTAAAGATTCTATAGTGGCAGCTCTTGGTTATTAGTACCAAGCAGAACGCTTTATAGGATATTATATTTTCCTGCTGTTTTGCATAAGGCGCTTGCATCCCTGATAATTATATAAATATTACCTTTATTGTTTGATTTCTTCTTGCAATTTTTGTGAACCGATGGAAAGCGCTTAGAGCATTTTACTTTTTTGGGATTATGTCCTAATTTTAAAAAACCGCTCCGTTTACTTTGTGTTTTTTTTTTTACCTATTCTGATTGTTTATCGTTATTTTATCCAATTCCAAATGAGGCATAAACAAAAGGAAACCATCGCTATCTCGTGTTGTGAAAGTGTTCAGTGTAAACTCTATGTCTTTATCTTGACAATGTTTTATATACATTATTACATGTTTTGATCGATAGTCAGCTGTAACTGTTCTGGTCGCTTCTCTTCCCTTATTTGCTCTGATTAAGTTTTCTTTGGGTAAAGATTATCACTGTTTTATTCATTTATTGGACGGACAACTTTCCTTGTACATGTATGCTGTATGTGTATTTATAGCGGTGCAGCTTCTTTTGTGGCTGATGTTGCTTTTCCTCTTTAAGTGCTAACATATGACGCATGTCCTGTGTATTATTACCCTATGTGACAGGATCATGAAATGTTGATTGTTTAGCACGCATTGGCTAATTTGGCACAGTAACGAGATCTCTGTCGCCTTGTTCGCTAGTATCAACTTTTTTATTGGATGCGTCCCATGTTATTTTGTCAGTCAATAAATTTATATTCGAGTGTGTTCAAAGGAAAAATTTTATGGGGGGTGTCCTTGGTCAGTTTGTGTCCAGAAAACTACTTTCGTCTTGTCTGGTGTGGTAGGCTTGTCTTGACTCTAGTTGTGAGCTTCTTGCGTGTCCTAAATGATAAAGGTTAGATGGTGAGCCGGGGATTACAGAGAAATTGCCTGGAATCATTACATTGTTTACCGATCCATATCTGAAGTTGATTAATTATATTCCATTCGGATCATTCACATCGATTACAAGGGATTGTCGCGCACCATGGAATTTGCCCATCATTACTCGTTTTTCATCCATGTGTCGGACCCTATTGTTGTGATCTAAGACTCGTATTTATGTAATACTAATAGGCACTGTTAAGTTATGCTTTCCCGGTGGCAATCACAATGACAGCTACTGTAGAATGTTTAAAGATGCCTTCTTTGTTTTTTTAAACCGTTCAGGGGCCTAGATAGCTCAGTTGGTAGTGGCTTCGCTCCGTGGCCAGGAGGTCGCGGGTTCGAAACACAGCCGAGCACAGTCCGGGCCCTACTGGTTGAGTCGGTGTCAGTATAATGTGACCGGCTGAGGCTAAGTCATGGTATCCCCGCTAGTCTCTGGGTGGCAGCCCGTAATTTTTCATTGGGACCCAAGCCCTGAGAGCACCTTTGAAGTGGAATTGGGCTTGTAAAAATATCCTTCAATCAATTAAACCGTTCGAGAACCTCCAGGAATATATGACATGCTTGTATGAGGCTAGGTACAAGCGGTGTTAGATCAGTATAGGATTTGTGTCTGCCTTATGATTGTGTTTCACTCACCTTTTGTTTTCTTTCGCTTCTCAGAGTCACTAACAAGACAAGATGGATTTAGTCAAGGATAAAATCGTGGAGTTCCAGGAGTTTTATGACTGGGCTTTTACAGTCGCCGGTGAGTTTCTTCCTCTCCCCCCTCTCTCTC
>BMAT01004145.1:76410-90470 GCA_019649035.1 Elysia marginata | reverse complement strand
CTCACAGTGGTATATGTTTTTTAATTTCCTGGGTATTCTTCGATGGTAAAATACAGTTTGAATATGAAGCTGTCCATCATTTCTTAGATGTTGTAAAATTTTGGCAACCAATTCTAACCAGTAAGATGTTGTTAGCTGGAAATTTTAAGAGAAATCGATTTTGCGAATAGATTTATATCTCTTGACATCATTTGAGAGTTTTGAAACTCAGAAAAAATGCACAATTCAGAATATAAACGTTTTTTAATGTTAAAATTGTGACATACAACTTGTTTGGACTAGTTGCAAAACGAATCATTAAGTAGTCTTGAATAGGCTTACAAGTGCAAAATTCTGTATCATTATCTAGGTCAACTTTAGATATGCTTCATTCTTTTCCTCAATAGTCATTTTTTTATTTAACATTAATTTGCAGGGTGAGAAGAAAGCTGATTCAAATGGAGCCGCGATATCAAATGGCCATGCTGTCAACGGAAGATCACAGAAATCTGAGTCGGAACCCAAGAAGAATAAATGATGTGAATTTCAATACTCAGTTTTCTCATGTTATTTTCATTTACTTAACTACTTTTTTTATAGACTTTAAATTAATGTAATGAAAATTTTTAGAAAGCATTTTTTTCTTCATATAATTTTATGAAAAAAAGAGCAACAGATTTAGCATTCCTGATTAACAGTGCTATAATATCACCATTTATAAATTATAGGAGAGAGAAAGTAAGATTTAGAAGATATATTCTATTTACATTGTTATGAGAAACTGCCAATTGACGTAGTGGTCAAAGCACCCCTGCATGACTGTGTGTTGTGATGTGGTTGGGAAATCTCATTGAAAGATAGGGAGTGTCCAGTTATTTTGGTCTCTGTAAAACTGCATTCAGTATAATGCAAATATGTCCTTAAAATTTAGTCATATTTTCATATTGAAATAGTTGCCAGATTGCATTTGAAGCAAAAAAAAATATTTTTAAATGACACTTGAATTGCAATTATTTTAAATCATCTAAAATTTAATATCTGTGGAAAATCATGATTTCAAATATTTTAACTGTTGAGGAAAGGCGTTGTTCAATCTGCCCACATGTTTCAACATGAAACTTTCTCACATTGTACATCCAAACTGTGTAAATTTATAACGCTTTGTTGTGGTCATTTGCCGTGCTATAAGCCAGGACGTTTTTTCTCTGAGGTCACAAAATAAATGGATGTCAAAGAAAGTGCAGGATTTTCCCTCTACAAGCTGTTCATATTTGGCCAAGGCTGTCAGCAAATTGTTTTGTCAAGAGAGACAATACTGGGTTTATTTTTTTTTTTTATTGAAAATGACTATAATTGGTCTAAAATAAATTCTTCTAAATTCTAATGCCCATATCATAATTAAGAAATGTGGGGGTTTTCAAGGAGGGAGGGGGTGTTAAATACAACTATTATGTAAGGTCAGTCATTTATGAACTACAATATGAATAAAAGAAGATCATTTAAAAGTTTCAACCCTGGCTTCAGTCACTGATATTGATGTCCTGGGTTAGAGGTATTAACAGATCTTTTTTATATACTTTTTCTTCAGCTGAACCTGCTTTATGAGAAATGATTTCTTGTTTACGTGTATGACATAAAGTATGTTTTGATAAGCCTTTTTTTTTCCTTTTATACCTCAAGTTATCCATCTTTTTAATAACACAGCAATATTTTGAAAAATGTCATCAAATTTTTTTTTGTAAGCTTTGATAGGTTTTTTTTTTTAATTTAGTTTTTATTTTTAGGTTGAAAAATGACCCCATTATTATATCTCATCATATTGTCCATGTTAAAAAATTTCATGAAGGTGATAACAATATGCCACATAGGAGACTATGCATATTAAAAATGTAACGTTATGTTAGCTCTGGTGACTGTCTGGTTTTTTTTTGTATTTTTTTTTTACCAAACGTTTGTTTGTATTGTATACAAAATTTATAAAAAAAATTCTTTATTTCAATGCAAATGTGCAACAAGCATAGCTGTAAAGTCTATAGTTACCAGATTGTTTATGAAGACAATGCTCTGTATAACTTGTACCATCTGTGTGTGTGCATATTTTTTCTAGTTCTTTGCGTATTTGGTGTTTTTTTTGCTGCTGATGGACACTGCTGTTTGCTATCCGCTCTTGGACTTTCTGTTTTGCACAATTTTTTATGATGTATAGAACACTCCATTCTTTAGTGTACTTTTAAACTTGAAAATGTTCAAGTCTATAGTAATGTAACTTAGTTTTAAATGCTGTGAGATGAGAAAAAAACTTAAAAATCATCTGTTTTTACCATGAGCAATGAAAACAATTTTTTTGTCCAAATTTGGTGTAGACGCTGATAGCAGGGATTTATTGTTTCAGTCTGATTTGCCCTTCATAATATCAGAGGAAAATACATCTTGTGTTCCTTTTGCCACTATTTGCATCAGGGGTGATGCAAAGATATTTGGATTATTTATGTATGTGGGGAGGGGGGGGGGGAGGTCTTGCCTCTTTGTTGTGTGGCTGTGTGCTTTTAAGTGAAACCAGTGCTTGAGAAATAAAAGGAACAACTCAACGCCTCTACCTTCATGTTTAATTTGTTGGTTTAGGCAATTTGCGAAAATTAACCACAAAGAGCGATGCCATGAGATGCCTTCACTAGCCTTTATATTATAAAGACGTTGCAGTGAAAGCGTTAGCACGACGATAACGTAACCACAACTGTTGCCAACCATTTTTTTTAATCACAGATGAAAGAAGGGGAGACAACTCATAGAGCCTCTTTTGGGGCCGGTCAGTGCAGGATTTTTAAAAAAGGGTTGATTTTTTTTAGTTTGTTTTTTTACTATAACTTTGGAAAGCTTTGGAAGGTGGCAATGTGGAAACAGGTATGTAAGTTTATTTTGTTTACTTTTATGGTTGATTGCTCAAAATATGATGTGTGTTGAGTTCACTGTAAAAAAAATTTTTATGCTTATAAATTTTAAATACCTTTTTTTTTTATTTTTGGAGCAATTGACTTCTTTGTTTATGAATGTGCCTTAGTATTACCTCAGAATGCTTCTACTACTTTTTTTTTGCATTGGCTTTGTTCTTTATTTGTGTTTTGTTTCTCTGAAGATAAAGGGTGTGTGTTTGTGAAAATTTTCCAACACAAATAGTTTATTTCCTCAAATATGTATATCTATATATATATATCTTTATTTCACTTAAATATTTTTTTTGTTCTTTTTAATAATAGAAATATGATAACTTTTCAATCAAATCAAATGGGCTTGGTCTATTTGTTTTGTTTTCTTTCTTTAATTTCATGCATGTCAGTATTGTCATTGAATGCCTTGTTTTGCCCAGTTTTGTGGTTGGTGTGTATTTCTTGCTGCCCTATTTATTTCAGGGCTTTTTTTTTTTTACATATATGAAATGGCTGAAAATGAAACATCCAAATGTTTTTCCTTCTTTTTCGTTCAAAAAATGTCCCGGTAAAAATATTTTTACTCTTTTCATGTTTTAAGATCTGTGATTTTTCAGCACTGTTGTGGTAAATTGTTTGTAATCTTGATTTTGGGTTTAAAAAGTTCATGTTTTTGCTCATTTTCATTTTAATTGCAGAGGTGTATTTTTATGAGAGCAGTAATAAAAAAAAAAACAACAGAGAAAAAGAAGCTTAGTATGTTTCATGATGATTAGAATCATAGATAAAACACCAGTCTGCCCATTTGAAATGTGTCGCAGTCTAAGGGAATGACACTATGTGCATCACATTCTTTTCCGTGGCTGCCACAAAAAAAATACTTCTTCTGTTTCTTGATAAGTCTACTGCCGCCAAGTAAAAACAATACATGTACTTTTTTCTGGAGTCTATCCACTCTGTTGACTTATTGACTAATTGATGTCAAAATGATTTGCAATTGTACCCAATCCTTTTGGCAATAGTGCATTCTTTAATTTTGAACATTTTCTTTTTAGAATAATAATTTTCTTAAGTTTTATGCAATAACAAAATACTAAATAACAAAATAACGAGGAGCAAATGCAATATGTATATTTTAGTTTCTGAGCTCGTGATATTATTGAAAAGATATTAATTTGTGTTCAGGTTGCATAGCGTCATTAATATGGGAATTCAGGCTGCAAGATAGTGTTTGTTCAGAGAAGTCGCATTTAGATCCAAGTCTAATTTTGAAACATGCCACAAATCACAGTATCACTATCAGACACAATTTTAGGGCTTGGCATTTGGTGAGCTTACTCAGATTATCCTTTTTCTGGATAAAATTGGGCTAATTAGATCTTTTGATTTTACACGATTTTGTAGTTGTCATTTCAGAAGAAGAGTGAAAACGGATGAAATTGTATTTTAATATCACTGCTGGCTTTTTCATTGTGCAAGTTAACAACTATCATGTTTTTCTAGAATCCTTCATGTGTCCACTACAGGGAATTTTTAGAATGTCATTTAAAAGTTAGTTTTGTCTCGTCTTACAATAACTACCCGTATATGCTTTTTCTTTAGATTCTGATAATTTCAAGGGTATTTTTCTGTTTGGAAAGTGTAAGAAATGAACAAAGTAACTCTTGTCTTTGAATGTGAAATTGTTGACATCTGATGCCTGGAATGGCTGAAGGACTTTATATCATTAGTTATACATAACGATAAGCTGCTGTGTGAGCTTGTTGGGTTTTTTTGGAGCTGAAGTTTAAACTTATGTCAAGCGTTTTGTTTACTGTCTCTAGTTGTAAAGAGGAATAAGGTCTCATCTAGGTTCACATGAAATCCATTGTACCCGCAATCTGTTTTACAATGATTTACTTAAAAGTTACTCATTTTTGTTTATTAGTCTCTTAAGAGGAAAAAAGTTAAATGTTGGGAAGATCACATAATTCATTGTACTTGCAGATGTTTAAAAAATTCTTTAGTAATACAATTTGTCGCAAGAAAACAGTGTTTTTTGCTTGTAATGGTGTGTTTCTAGACTGCTACTACCATTCTTCTACAATGATTTTATTTATTTTTTGTGATCTATAAAAAGGTTTTACTTTAAGAATAGTCATAAAATATTTCTTTTCATACATCCTATCCTGCTTTTTTTACATTGCAATGTCGACAAGCATACATGTACATTGTCTTTCTTTACTTTGCAAACTTTTAAATTAAAATTCCATCTCTAAGTGCCATCAAATGCGGCAAGACACCACAATTGTACACATGACCTTTATGTCTTTGGGCTTAACTTTTAGACTTTAATTGTCGGTTTTTCAGCACTTTTTTAAATTCACTTTTATCAAGTATATAATGTAAATGTGAGTTGTTATTTATTTGATTGCATCAAAATGTACAACAAAACTTTTAATCCTGTGCAATGACAGCTGTGCATGTATAATAAATACATTTCATTTCGTCTCAAATGTAATTTTTATATGTCTCATAGCAAGAGCACTTTGCAGATTAAATTTTCGTTTGACGTGTCATTCTACTAGTAGGAGAGTTTGATATCTGAATATTTTTTTTTAAAAAAAGAAGAAAAAGTTATGATTAAGAAGTCAAATTTTTATTATTTTACTATTTTCTACATTTAAAAAAATAATTTTTAGAGTAATTTCAAAGTTTCTTGTGAAGTATTTTTGGAAAAATTCATTGTTTACAATATCAACGGTTTTATTTGAAAATTGTGGCTTGTTTCAGCTGTTTGCAAGATGTTTTGTGTAAATTTTCCGAGCATTTTAGATTTGTCTTTGATTTCCCTCTCTCACGTTCTTATCGCTGTCACTTATGTTTGCTTTGTAAATAAAAGCTTTATATTTTTCCGTCCAGAGGGATAGTATATTAGTCTGTTAAGGAAGGACCATCCACTAGAACATGCCTCTTTCGGGGTTTGGTCTGGAGTGACACCTTAAAGTCCAGACTTCACACACTCATACAAGACACAGGCTTTCCAAGTTGATTTAGTTCATCGCATCACCTTGCGGTGTGGATACTGTTGTCAGTGTCACAAAAGTAAAGCTTTCTGTAGCTCAAATGATATTAAGTTATAAAGTAAGAAGTTAAAGCGTCATAAGAAATATCCATGGAAAGCATGAGATTAAGAAAAATCTTGAGAGAAATTCGGGCAAAGATAGGCATTTTATGTATCAAATTTCGGTAGACTGGTGACAATCAAGAAACCAAGGCCATTAAAGAAAAACAGTAACCATTTGGTGGAGTCCTCAAATTTTCAAAGCTGTCCTCAAAAGCAAAGCACTTGTTGAGTCAACTAAATGAGAAAGATCATTTGAACATTAATACTCTACTTTGTTTACGTTCAAGCTAACAGGCCTAGACCAAACCTCAAGGAAGCATACTGGGTCGATGGCCCTGGTTAAGTTATGCACTGCAGTCAGTACACCCCTGAGCACAAAAGTAATTCTTGGTTGTTTTTTTTGTGTGTGTGTGTTGGTGTGTAATGTTCATTTTAAGGTAAAAATCTTATGTACCCTGTATCACTTGTGAAGTGAACAGGTCAAATCAAGCACAAATCAGATGGTTAACATATTGAACATATAAAAGTGTTGATTGTGTCTTTTATACAGTAAAGCAAAGTTTCCCATCCTCATCATGAGCGTGGGGAACCAAGCACAGGTTCCCTATTTTGTAGGCACCCAGCATAGTGAGGTTGTTGGCTATTTCTTCCCATAGTGTCTTTACTTTCGCCAGGTATTACGAGACCTAGGTACCCATTGAAACCAGGGTGGGCACAGGGGAGCAAATAAAAATTTTGCCTGGACTAGGGGTCAAACCAGGCCCTCTCCAATAGCGATCAACCACCCTATCACTCACCCACATGACTTATAACTTTGTGATATTTGTAACTTCTCTGAAGCTGGCACACATGTATATCATTTGAAGAGTATAAAAACTGCATGTTATATTTATATATTTTTTTTTATTGAAATAAATCAAGGGCTCTAACTCCAAACTGATTTGAACGACTTGTGCCTGAT
This sequence comes from Elysia marginata, assembly GCA_019649035.1. NCBI lineage: Eukaryota > Metazoa > Mollusca > Gastropoda > Plakobranchidae > Elysia > Elysia marginata. The sequence continues at coordinate 83,500 of BMAT01004145.1, read as the reverse complement.
TTATCCTGTTTGCCTCAGAATTGTATTTTTTAAAGTTTTGATCAGACAAAGTTTCTTCAGTTTCACATCCACCATGTTTTATAAAATGAATTCTAAGAACTTAGGCGAACCATAATCCCTTATTGCAAGCTTCTCCAGACTGGAGGAATGAGAAGTTTTGAGTTTTGTTTTGACACAATGAGCATATAAAAATCAAGAATGATTTCATATACCTTAGCGTAGCTGGGACCATTTCAGCACTTCTAGAACTGTTGTGGGATGAAATATCTAATTTCAAAACATGCAAGTTCATTTTTAGTCGTTAAAATATTCTGCTCAATGTAGTAAATTGATCAATTAAAGCAGTGTGAATGTTGGGTTGAATTTTTTTATTTTTTTTTCATTTGTTTATGTTTTTGAACTCTTATTTATAGTCATCAGAAAGAGGGTGTGCATGTATTTTGCTCTTGTTGTAATACATTTTTTTAATGCTATTGGTTTTTAATAAAATTTTTATCCATAACTCTCAGGAAAGCCTGGAGCATAAAATTAGTGAAAGATTTTCAACAAATTTATTTGCAGAATACTTTTTATGTATTGTTAAAAATTGAGAAATGTGGAACTGAAAGAATGATTTAAACGAGTAGTTTTGTTGGGGTTTTTTTTTCATTTTTTCCTTACTGTTTAAACGAATGTAAAAATTATATTCTGTTCAATGATAATTTTTGGGGACTTTAATCATGTAAGAGGGGGTTTGCTCAAATTGTCAACCCTGGAAAGTGTAAAAAGTTTGACTCTTGGTTACACATTTCATTAAATGTAACATTGAAAGAAGCCCTCTCAAAGTCAAAGGCATGCTGTAAATTTAACTAATAAATATAATTTGGTGTGAGTTTTTATGCATTGGGAGATTTTCTCTCATATGTCTCGCAACATGTCAAAACAAGTCTTAAGTCCAAATTAGAAGGTAGTAAGATATCGGTATTTCAGAAAAGTTTATTTTCTTTACTTTCAAGTACCAAAAAAAACAACAGAAAAGTTCCATCATACTTCTGTGTAAAGTTATAGCCATTTGAAGTCAGCAGGATCAGAACATGTGAAATTTTAGAAAGGAGAGAAATTTGTGTTTAAAGGTTAGACGAATATAAACGTTCAAGTCTTCAGCATCCATACCAATTAAAAGGAAAACACATGAAAATTAAATTTCATCATGAATCAGGTGTGAAAACTGTCCAGAAATGGTCTTAGCGTCAATATCTAAAATAGAAAAATTGACTCCTGAACATCCGCTACATTTTGAAAGCCTAATTTCTCAAAACTAGAACTTGTTACTTAAGACTCATTTGGATAAATTAGGAGACATATTCATACATTTTATATTATGTTTGATACTGTAAAATATCATATTTTTTTATGTATAGAAGTATCAAAAAGAAAAGATAAGACCATTAAGAGATATGAAAAATGTACAATCAAAAAGATCTGTGGTGTTGCAATAAAAAAATTTTTTTCCTATTATTGACGCTGCTTGCCCTGAGAATGACAAAGTAGTATCTCCACTTTTTGGCAAAATGGAGTTACATCGTGCTACATCTACAACAGTTTTTATGTTGCTTTTTAGAATTGAGGCACTTTTTTCTTTGACACATTCAAAAGTACATGTATATTTATTATCAGACGTGCGCTTTGCTAGTAAAACTTTTAAGTCAATCTTTCAAAACTATGCTTAGTTGAGATAGTCACTCTTAGGGCATGGAGATAGTCATTCTTAGGGCATAACTGGGCGACTACCTTAGATTTAGGCAAACCCAAAGTTATCTTTGAACTCAGTGAATCTTATTAATGGGCATTAACAGTAGAGTATGTTGCATACTTTTCAGGCTTTTGTAAACAAACTCCCTAATTTTTATCTAGTATCATTATGTATGACAGTTCAGCTGCTTTTTTTTGGTTTTGTAATTTTTTTTTTCATCTACATTTTAACTATTATATAATTATGCCTGTGTGTCGTGTTTTTGAATGCCATACCATACTTGTTTCTTTAGAACTTTGTACAGCTAACAGTGCTGTGGTTTTATTTCATACCACAACACCTATCAATTCAAATAAAGAATTGATGATTCAATTTGAACTTGAAGTTGAATGCTTGCAATGTCTGTGTTCTGCTTTGTTTAGTTTCTTTAAGCATTGTCCATCGCTCTTTTGTACTGAAACTGTGAAAGCATTAGTCGTAATGTCAGCATTGCAGAATATTGTATTAGTCAAAATATAACCAGGGATGCAAGTTTTTCAGTTTCATCAGAAACTCTTTATTTTAAACAGTTTTTTTTTTTAGCTTGTAAAGCGGAAAAGTTTGAAAAAAATTATGACTTAAATGTTGAAGAAAATCTCCAAAATTGAGATTTATAGAAAATTGAGCTCTTTTTTAGAGTTGTATAGCTATGTAGGCCCTAGCACAGAGCTGTATCATCTTTTTTAATTGGTCCATCAAAAGTTCTACAGGGGTAAATATACAGTGTAAAACTTTCCTGCTTTTTGAGCATAAGCCCATTTCATCCCTGTAGTGGAAACTTGCTATATTGGATATTCACGGCATGGACAGGAAATTTGAATTATGACTAAAAGGATTCAAACTATAGACAAACAATCAGGATTATTTTACTCTGTTTTCTGCTCCATTGCCAGCATTAGTATCTCCCTTTCACACACTGCCCTTGCATACTAGCACAAACACAGTAACTCTACAAACCCAAAACAATTTGTGTGGCTGCTGAAATAGCAACTTTGCTTAGTGAGTTTTAACATTGGAGAAAAAAATGCCTGGGAACAGCAGGAAAACTTTCTATAGGCCTCTATGTTCCAAGAGGATTGGACTTCATGAATTTCAAATTAATTATTATTAACAACACCAAAGAACGCCAATAAACCTCTCACCAAGAAAACTTTAAGTGATGAGAATTTTGGGTTATCAGGCTTCAAATTTGAAAGCTTGCAATGTTACAGCTGAAACAGCATAGGAACAGATAAAACTGTCTCAATGTTTCAGTCCCATCAAAAACATGTGAACAGATAGTTTTATTTCGAAATTCATGCCTGATTTTTCCCTGTCTGCCTCCATGCTTGATGAAATGCAGTCTCCTCGACTGTTTTTTTTTTTAATCATTTTTTCAATCTTACTAAAAAATTTTTAAATTGTAATAATAATATCATGTGCAACGAGACTTCATTTCTCTTACGTTTTATTGACCTACATGTACATGTCTCAGATTTAGTCAGAAACACCATAGCTACCTGTACCACTACGCGCATAGTTTGCCGCTTTGATTCCAGTACTAAATGTTTCATGATCGATCACGCTGTCGTAATAATGATAAAGTGGAATAAGGATAAAGTCACCTTGTCACTGACCAAATTTGAGGACCTTTAGAAAGCATTGATTTTAACCATTACAAAAATATTTACTGCCAAACAGAGTTGATTTTATGCAGGAGTTTCCCTTTTTAGTGTTGACTTTATTGTTTAAGGACATATTAAACCCCCAAATAGAAAAATGAGGTATACTGCTAATTTTTAGTCTTTTTTTTCAGACAGTAGTACAACACTGATAATATAAAAACCTTCATCAAGTGCTAAACATTACATATTTTTTCAAAATTTTGACTTTTGTACATATTTTAGGTCACTATAAGAACAAAAATAGTGGATACACTTGGCAAAATATTTCCATTAATGTCAAAGAAACTTCAGTGAAATTTTGCCATAATTTCAACAAACTCACATTCATAAGTTTGTACTAGAATTATTGTGGTGGAACTCAAATAAAAATTTTCACGATTTTTTTTGTGTTGCGGAAAGTTAACTTAAAGAATTTTAGGGGGTAGGCCTAACAAATAGTCAACTTACAGAAAAGATATTACCCATAACACCTTATGGCTAGTACATAATCTACCAAAGACAATAGAAAGGAAGTGTGCAAAGTTTCAGAAAGATTGGTCCACAACTTTTTGTAAAATCTTGTCATAAGCAGAAGAGAAATCGCGAAAAAGCAAATTTTGAGAAAATCAGGATTAAACGTTACAATGAGATAAAATCATGAAAAATTACCTCAGAAGGCTCCTGCTTATACCAAAATAGCATGTTTTATATATCAAAATGTTCAGAAATAAATGAACTTTCATAAACTGCAAAAAACCTGACATGCCTAATGTGACCTTAAAGGACAATAATATAAGAGGTTTCATGTGTCACTCTACTGAAATAATTGGAAATGAGAATAGAACACAAAATTATTGTTCTTGCCTGCAGGCAATGACTTCCAAGAGGAAATTTTCTGACAGAAACGGTAAATTGCGCTCTAATCTCATTCCCAATAAGTAACATTTATGTCATGGTAACTTTTCCTACAGTTGTTTCCCCAAAAGTAGCTAAAAGCACTTTAATTTAAAAATTCATAGCTCAGTTAAGAAATCACACCAATAACAGCAGCAAACATTCAAAAGTTAACTAACTTTAAATGAGTTGCAATAAATAAGACAATGCAAAGATTACGACTAAAACATTCATGTTGTCAATTCAAAATAGTTTTGTAAAGAGTGTAAAAATCATGCAAACATCCAATAATCATTTGCTTCATATTTGTTTTATTTTATTTAAGTTTGCTTCTGGTTTATTTCTCAACATTAGAAGTACATGTAAAGAATACAAGAAGCAGGTTTCATGCAGAACATGGTCATACCATTAGGGGCCGTTCACAAACCATGTGGACAGGGAGGGGGGGGGGGTTGCAAAATGTCCACACCCTTCCTCGGGGGGGTGAGCAGTTTGTCCATGTGGACAAATGTGAAATATTGTGGATAGAAACAGTACTATAAGAATTCAATGATTTTGTCTCTTTACATGCAACTGATCATGGTAGATAATCATCAGTGGGATTATGGAACAGAGGAGTGGTAGACCAATTTGTCCACACTATTGTCCACAAGGGGGGAGTACAGTCATTTGTCCACAACTGTCAACAGGGGGGGGGGTCTGAAAAATGGGCAAAATCTGTCCACATGGTTTGTGAACGGCCACTTAATAGCATGTAGCATTTCCTGCATTAGAGTAATGAGCAATGGAGACTGTTGTGCCTGTCTCTAGCCAAGGGTTGATAGTACACAAATGCAGTTTGGTTTGGATATTTCACAGCCCCAGGGGAACATAGTCTAACTTTGAATTTTAAAAAAATATTGAAAAACAGAAGAAAAATAACATAAGTAATTTGATTCTAATTACAACTCAGCAAATATTTGAATGGTCCAGGTTGGAAATATGTGGACTTGACTGTGATTTGGGGTTTGCTCTATGAAATGGCAACAGCTGATATTTTCTGCTCTTAGTTAAAGGTACATAAAATCATATTTAACCCTTTATTGCCCAAGAATCTTCGAAATTGAAGATTTTTAACAAAACTGAGGTTGTTGTTAGCAAAGGGTGCTTTTATGAAAGCGTTCTAAATTTCATCTATCTACCTTTATTACTTTTCATGATAGATTGAAAAAGAAATAGAGGAATTTATGAAAAAAAATGACAATTTTCCAAAAATGCTGTTGCAAAATCATTGGCCTGAATTTTTCAGCATACCTCTAAATGAAAGGTCATTTCTAAAAAGAACGGTTGTTCGAGTTTCTAATAGCTCAACAATGGAGAAATTGGCAGGCTGCATTTACAAAAGTTAACTTAAAACACATTTTGAAGGATTTTTTAATTTTTTTTTTAAATAGTGAGACTTCTAAATACTGTCAGGCAACAAAGGCCTAAGTAACATAAACATGTTTACAATATTATGGGAAGCTGTCTAAAATGACCTTTTGTTTTGATAGATGATGAAAATAATATCAGAGCATTTGAGCATTAATTATTGTATTTAATTTCTAAAGCTTAGTACCTGTCTTAGGGGCACTCAAGAACACATACCTGCCTAAGCTTAAAATCTTGCTATCAGATTTCAAAGACGCCAATATAGGTAAAATGATAAGACATATTAAAAATAGTGATGTTGTTATTACATGTCAAATAATTAAAATGACAAACTATGGATTGGATAGTGTCAAAACAGTTTGGTTGCCACAATAATACTCATAGTCTTACACACTTGGATCCAACACCTTGCATTGTTTTGTTCTATTTTTCTTTCTGTTGCCTACCAAGAATACAACCAATGTATGATGCCACATCCAATAACACAAAAAGTTACTATGCAGTGCTACATCGTATGTCCTGTAGTACTGCTGTAGAAATTAGGTGTTTGAAAGCGCCATTTTGTATTGACCCTCAATTCAAATCTTTCAACACAAATTATGAAAAATGACGAGCAAGCTATATTAAAATAACTGCTGTAGTACTTGTCAAAGCTAACTGAAAATGCAGTTGGGGACGAAAAATAAATACAACTTTCCACTAATTCACTGAGATTTGCAAAGGTTAAAACTTTACCCACTTCAGCCAAAATTATGTTGATCTTTGAGTGTGTAGATTGCAATGCCAGACACAAGTTGTGGAAAGTATGTACAGTAAAACCATGATAGGAGAGAAGTAAATAATTTTAACATTACAATTCATATTGCATACAATGATACATTATACTACAGGCCTTTATTTGTCTTGCATTCAGTTGAATGGCTTAGTTTTGAGATTTAGGATTTTTAAAGTTTAGTGGATCTTCAGAAGTCAAAATTTGTTTTATTTTAGATATTGATGTTAAAACCTTTCTGAAGAATTTTTACACCTAACTTATGTTGAAATTTCATATTTTATGTGTTCAATTTTAACCGGTATGGTTGTTACGACTACAACACATTTGTACAATAGTTGTCTAATCTTTAAATGCTATTTTCTCCCTTTTCTGAAATTTCACAAGTCCTAAACCTGCCAACTTTAAATGGCTATATCTTCATACAAAAGCATGATAGAGCTTTTATATTTAATGTACATGTATTTGAAAGTAGAAAAAATAAACTTTTTTCTGTGATACCAATACATGACCAGCTTCCAATTTTGACTGGTTGCAAGACATAATTTATTTTCTTTCTTAGAGGAGCATGAAAACAGCATGCAGGTTTTTATTTTTAAT
>BMAT01004145.1:51010-67434 GCA_019649035.1 Elysia marginata | reverse complement strand
AGATACCGAACACTAACATGCAAAACTAGACTGCAGTCTTCAGGTTTATTTTACGGTGTAGACGAGTAGTTATATTTAACTATGGTGCAACAATGAACACATACACATCAAGACCTCATATATCTTTTCATATTTCACAGTAAACAAATGATATTGTATTTTCTTTATATTTGTTCAACGAACTTGTTTTTTTTTAACACCATTATTACAAAGTTTTCAGCTTTAACCATATCTTCCCAATTCTAATTTTTTTCTTTAAAGTTTTGAAATCAAGAACAAGATTCATTCAAAAGCTAAAAAAAAAATTATTTTTTTTAAAGTTTTTAAAGAGAACCAAACAATCTTCAGCTTCAATAAATCACAAGGGAATCGACAACTCAACATTTCCTGAGCTAGAGTGATTTATCTGACTCTTTGTACACATCTATATGATCAGGCTCAAATTGTTTTGATGTTTTCAGTAACGTTTGTATTTTGACTTGTTAACAATGAATCAGCATCTGTATATATGCAATGTCTGGTTTTGATGACGTCTCAAAAAAAAATCAGAGAAATTTTTAAGAAGAACACAAAAAGAAACCAATGGAAGATCCAGGTGCAATATTCTTGATCACTATGGCATTTTGATTACTCTCACAACAACAGCAAAACAGTTTTGGCGTTCACATACATGAAATCATCTTATATAGATCAAAAAGAGTGTCCATATAATCAAAGGATAGTAAAATTGGTTTTAAAAGCAACAAAAGTTACCTTGTTCATTAAAGAGTCATGACTGTAATTCTTGTGATCTTTACACTGAATAAAGTTGGTTACAATAAAAAAAATTGTCACCCAATATGAATATGAAATCATGGAATGACGTGACTAATAGGTTACTGCTGCTCGTACTACTTTCACACCCAGAGGGTTTCAGGGAAAAATAAGATCTATATATGCATTTAAAATTTTGGCAAAAAATCTTTTTCATTTACGGTCTTATCTCTCAGGAAAAGGACAAACTATGATAAAAACAACTGTGTCAAAGAAGCACTGAAATTCTACCTAGGATAGTCCAGAGTTTTGAAAATAAATGAAGATATCAAATAAGGCCTTTTGGTGGCATTCTCATTCCATTGTTGAAGAAAGTTTGGGCTAAAAATTCTCAGCCCTAAAAATAGTATTTTTTACATTTGTTTACACTAAAAACTTGCAATACAGTAAATAATGTAGTTGCTTTTGCCCCAAAACTTTGCAATACAGTAAGCCACACAGTCCAAAAACATTTGGTTTTTGTTTTGCGTTTTAAACTGACAAACAAGTAATAACAGAGCATTTATTTGGCATCAGATTCTGCAAATACAAAAGTTATGATGCCTTGCTCAGGTATGATTTCTTCCGCCAAATAATTCAACTTTTCTTGCTACCCAAGTATGAAGTAAAAAACATGATTTCATGTACATCTTGCAGTACATCAACTCAATTATACATTTAGGAGGATTTTCTACAATTATGGCCATAAATCTCGCAAGATATTAAAATATTTTTTTTGCTCTTTTTTGGTGTCTAGGTAATGTTAGCCTGGAAAGTATTGGAAAGGAATGATACAGAAAGAACACTATACACAAGGTTGTGCTTCTGATATTGCAAGTCCAAACAACAACAGAGACCTAAAAAACGTCATGATCAAATCATGTACATTACAAATTAATCTGATTTACAATTTGCAGTTACAGCAAAAAAAACAAGTTTTCTACGGCATAGGCTATATGAGAAAAATTAAAACTGTTTTAAAGAAGAGCATGCAAAGGAATAAAAGAATGGGTTAAAAATCTAAAGAAAGAAAAGTTGTCAAGCAAACGACGATTTAAAAAGAAAAAATTTTTAAAAAGTATTGTGCCTTTGAGAAACAGACTTTCTTTTGGCGTTTGAAAGGCATAGTAAACCATTTTGATTAAAAATTGTTTGTTTTGTCTATAAATGCCATTTTGAAATAACATTTTTTTAAAAGTATAAGAGTATTCAGACATCTATTTGCTAAAGGTAATGTCAAAACAGCTCCAAGGAAGATATCACATAGAAATCGATGTATGAACACATATCAGTAAAAAGGTAACATTTTTTTCCCTCTTATAAGCCTTTCCTTATCTTTGGAATAAAAAGATAACTGTCAATAGTATCAAATAAAACATAATCTATTGCTTTCTCTATGTAACAGAAGCACAATCCTTAAAGGAGATAAATAATAAGTTGTCAAACAGTTTCAAAACGCATGCATTTATTGATTAGAGGATCTTAAAAATCAAATAGAAATGCATAAAATCCGACACTCATGTGGAAGCAATGCATTAGTCTTAAGACAACAACCTTGTATATTGCTGATCATAGATGCAAGCGAATGCTGATTGAAATCAAAGGTTGAATGTTTCAGCCTCATGTGGAACAGAAACAATTGTAGCCAAACTAATAACGTACGGAGTCAGTATAATTGACTGGTTGAAAAATAAGGAGGACAACATGATGGTTCAACAAAAAGTAGCTGATTTTGTCTACAGTATGTGACCAAAAATACACACAAGACTAAAATGTTTGCTGAAAATTTGACACTCAATGATTCATTATTTGTTGAAGTGTTTTTAACTATTACAACAAAGAAGTTTAACTAAAACTTACACAACTTGATTTTACTCAATATAATATATACTAATAAACAAAATCCTTCATCCGTACCTGTTGCCTTATTTTACTGAAATTATATTTTTATTTGAAAAACAAAATTAGATTCACAATGCCAACCACATGAATTTTTTTTAAACTTCCTATTTTACTGGGATGTATCACTTAAGGTTGTATTTTACATAATACTCGTTTGGCTTAAGTACAAATGGCTAAACAAAACAAAACAATGTAAACATTGTGTTTTTATTATGACATGTGGAGGTTTAGGTAGAGTCAGATGTGGAGTATTTTAGGCATGTTTAAAAGCCAGGATTTTGCTCTTATACCACACCAAACAACACTCAATCTATTAGTATTAATACTCTCTGATTGGAATCACGAGTGAAAACGTGCAAAAAAAAAGAAAAAAGAAAAAAAAGAAGTCATCTAGCCAAAAACAAATTATCAAGGAATAAATGAAAACCTGGGCAATATGAAAACCTTCTTTCCTACAAAAAGTTTTTTTAACAAATCAAAGTTAAAAATGTCAAATCATGGTTGTTCATTCTTTCTTCTTCTTCTGCATTCCTCTAATCATGGTTGAAAATCATTAACATTTTTGTGGCTTAGCGGTAAGACACTCGCTCAGAGATCGGAAGGTGCGTGGTTTGATCCTCAGCCGAGTCAAACCAAGGACTTTAAGATTGGTATTAGCAGATGAGCCGCCTAGTGTCTGACATTATGGATTTAGTGCTAAGTCTGGTCGGCCCGGTGTCAGGATAATGTGACTGGGTGTGGTGTATGCAAGCGCTCCTTACATCAGTGTGGCAGCAGGCTTTCAATTGTCCCAAGCGCTGTCTCTGATATAACCCTCTAGTTGAAAAGAGAGACTAAAATTCAAACAACCTAACCATCCAAACTTCCTGTAGCTTCCAGAACAGACCACTAATTGTTGCACTAAGACTACAAGCCAAAACTTGAGATTCAGAGCCTTAGTAGTACTCTTTCTCTAACACTGGCAAAGCAAATATTATTAGCATCTGATTTCCTTTGTGTCTTTGGATGATTTTGCACCATCAAAGATAGCTTTACATTAAATTTTCACAGGTTTGGTTTGGGACTATGAGAGAAAAAAAATTAACAAGGGTAAGTTTTAGAGTGTAAATTTTAAAGAGCAATCAATGAATGAAAAGGGTTAGTGATGCAGAAGTTCAATATTTAGAAACAAACGGAGCGTAATTTTTATAGAGCATAGATTATTGAAAACATGTTACTGTACGTGAGACATCTTGCAGGGCTTCTGAAATACCCTGAAGCTTAATCCTCTTTTTTTTTCGTTCCTCTTTTACTCTGGAAGGAATGTTTAATATATGAAGATGTCAATAAGAATAAAAAAAAATGAGAGCGAGACAAATAGAATCAGATTCCCTTTACCAATAACCCTTTAGAAATTAACTGTTAAAGATACATTTTCAGTGAAAAAAAATAAAGAAGAAGGTTCAATCCAAAACATGAGTTGTTGATTATCCACAATTGGTAACTATTATAGATACATACATATGTTTTTACATATATATATATACAACATTTTACATGGACACTTACTCTACCTTTAGACACTATTTGGCAAAAGCAACAAATAACAAGCCAAACAAGCAACATGAAACAGTCAGTGTTAATTACAATTCTCTCATGACAAGCCGTAACGAGTTGGATGTCGCAAGTGTCATATTTTGAACTATGCCTTTTTCTGAGCTTCCAAAGCATTTAAAAAAAAATAATAAAATTTATAAAAAGAGTTATGGAAAGATAAAAGAAATTGTTTTGACTTAGAATACAAAGAAAAAGGCCTATACTTTCATCATTGCTGACATCCGACTCATTGGGACAAGTCGCGAGAGATTTTATATACATAAATTAAGATGGGACTTTTTTTAATCAAAGACATCATTCATGTGTAGAATTATAAAAATCTAAAGTTACATTAACAACCCACAAGCACACAAAGTTATTCCCCCATGCCTTTAATTCTAAGAATAAACAAGAGAAAGAAACTATTTTGTCAACAAGTATATTTAGTTAAGTCATGAGAACACATAGAAACACAACGATTTTCTGCCAACAGGGATTTTTCCAATTTCTTTGATATTGCATTAAAATTTGCCTTAGTCAATATATATTTTTCAATAATTTACCAAAAAAAAACCCAACAATAACATACTACCAGAACTAGTTTTCTCTCAACAAAATAGATGTAGTCTATAGGTAAAGACAGTTCAGAGGGAAAGTTACTACTTGTAGAAATTTTCATGGAAAGTTACAACAAATCACAGAATAAGTTGAAAATATACACGTGGTATAACATTTTGAACATTACAGAATTAAAATCAATATTTTTTGATTAACATGCATGCAATGACCAAGATAAATATTGTTATACTGGTTTTCAGTTTACTTTATAGTGAAATCTAACAAACTATCAACAATTTGTCGCTATACTTTGATTAGTGTCAAAGAATAAAACAGAAACAATGAAGTGTTCAAACACAAAATTATAAGTAAAATCCTCGACTTGTGCGGACAGTTCCAAATTTTTCTTTTGACTTGTCAATAGCAGCTCATTTTTGCTGATCTTTTTTTTTAAAATAAACTTAGTCTGACTTGATTTCAATCTGTTTTTAATCTTGAATTCCATCTCGGTTAAAAATAATGATCGCGAATAAACGCTTCTTAACCATTAAAACACTTCTTTGCACCTCACATGAAGATAAAGTTATACACTCAGCATTAAAAATCAATACATGGAGATTTACCACCAGCAGCCCTTTTGGAAGCTTTATATACTATTTTAGTAGTTGAGTTGAGCAGTGATCAGTAGCATTCATAAAATATCAGGTTTTATATTATATATATACAAACATTGGTGACCATGTCTGGTTTCGAAGAGTACAATCTTCATGATATTTCGTTGATTAATGAACTGTTTTCAAAACCATTAAATTTGACTGCTTATGCAAAGTAATTTTTTTTTCTTAATAAAAAATTTTGTGGAGAAGCTTATTGACCATAAATGAGAAAATAAGATTAGTGGCAATTTAAAAAATATGAAAATCTAACATAAAAAAGCTAGACAATAATGCAAATAAAAATAAATTGGCAAAATGAAAACACAAATGTTGTTACATTTTGTAACATCTAACTTCACTCAAACTCTTTTTTGTTCCTTTAACTTGATTGAGACAAAGCAAACTGCAGGTTAAGTTTATAAAACAAGAAGTCTCATTATTAATCCATTTAATGTCAATAACACAAAGTAAGAAAACTTAACATCTTTTTTTTTTACTTTGGACACGTATAGGCTTGAAATTAATGTAAATGAAACAAGTGTCACACCCATTGCGTCATACGACTGTCGAGATTGACAAGCTCTCTAAGAACGAAGTTAAAAAAGCTGAAAGAATTGATGTAATATCTGAAGGCATGGAGAAGGCACTTGACTCCCTGTTCTGCATGCGGTAATAAACTAAAAATGGTTGATATCAGTAGATCAGGGTAGTATACAAAAATCAAAACACAAAACAATAAATAGCGTGATGGGGTGTTACAAGTGCAAGAAGAAATCAGAGAGATAAACAGGTATAAAGAGGAGATTATAAGAAAGAAACAACTACAAAAAATGTACAATTTGATTTGGATAATACTGGTTCACAGTTATAAAAACAGAAAAAGTTAAAATAACAAAAAAATATTTTCCGCAATAAAAAGCACATTTAGAAAATTAACACAATAAAAATATAGTGATGGAAATGAACTGAATAGGTCACGCTGCTAGAGAAATTGGCAGAATTGAGTTCATTTGTATAATTATAGCACCAAAAAATCAGCAAAGCATTATCAGCAACTGATTATTCAGTTTTTGTCAGCAAAATCATTCACACAAACCTTTGACTTTCTAATAATATAACTAACCTCCCTCTGAACAAAAAACATATCCCTTTAAGAAAAGTACCAAGTACAGTGGAACGCCTGAATCACGACCTGGGAAAATTCTGGTAAAAACAGGTCTTCTAAGAGGGGCGGCGGGGGTCTTAGTTCAGGGGTTAAATTACTACAAGCCATCCTCAATTTTAAAGTCTCATAAGAAGGGCGGCATTTATTGAGGGGTTTCCACTGTGCTAAATATTTTCTACATGTATTTTATCTCTATTCCCAACCCAGCCTCTCCCCTCCAAACTCCTAATTTTCAACTTTTGTACAGATTAAGGGAAAAACATCTCACAAGTTTTGAAAAAAAAATCATAAGAAAAAAAAACATTTCTTTTCTAATTCAAACAAAATTAATCTGACTCAAGCAATATACACTGTTCGATTGTTGAGATCCTTTCCCAATAGAAATTACCAAAATTTGGAATACAGGCTGGATTTATACAAACTGCACATGGACAAAAAGTAAAAACTATTCTTTTCAATTCTCGAGCATTCATTCACAGCAATAAAATAAGGTAATAGAGAAGAGGTTCCAGATCTTTATCAACAGCACCTACTCAAATCTGAAGGCAAATATCAACTAAAAAATGTTGACTAAAACTGAAGGTATGTTATGGTGTGATAAAGTTGGCGTGTCTTGACTGTTGGTTTAACTCCAGAGAAAGACAAAAACTATCATCCGATAATTCCTCCGAGGCAGACAGACATGCAGCAGTTTGAGAATGTGGAATGGGAGAGTCGTCACTAGGCACAATGGGTTTCTCAACCTTTTTAATTTAAATAGAGGGGTGGAACCAGGCCTCAAAAATAAAGCCTGATACCCTTGCTTCATTAGTCATAACCGAAAACCCTAAATGACAAATCAACCATATTTGGAGCAAAGCTATCAAACTTATATTATTGTTTAAACCGCAATAAATAAAACATTTAAGCATATGCCTAGCGTGTACTTTCCTTTTCGGGTAAAAAAAAAAATTTTATTGTCACAAAGGAATCTAAGTATGATTTAATAAAATCCATGCATTCCATTATTTTTCCATTTTTAAATTTTGGCCACAATAATAAAAATTAATTAAAATTCAGGTAAAACCAGAACTGGTTCCACCCCTGTTGTTATGAGACCATCAACCCCAAACATTGGTTAGCAAAGGGTTAGCATGAGAATAAACAAATGAATAATCATAACCACACTCATAGTCTGTACTAGAAAGGTTTTGATGACTATTAACTCCAAACAAAAAGTCCACCTCCTGATGATTAGTAATATATTAGAGGCAAAAAAGGACAACACCTTGATTTTTTTTCTTCCTCCCCGATTAGATATTTTTTTATGTTACTGATGGATTCAGCATGCTCAAATCAGATTCAATGTTTAGAATTCTACTGCTGCTATGGTAATGCTGTTTTATATTGATTATTTCCTTTCCTTTTGGAAATGTATGGAGCCTGCAAAACAACTTTACGTATATATTAGTACCAACAAAGTTTAATGTAGCTTAAAGAAGTGTAGTCAGCTATAGGGATGGAACTATTTACAGAAAAAGGAGGTATTTTTAACATTTGTCTTTCATCTTTGCCTTCAAGGCACTATAAAATTTCAAAACATAATCAATGGATAGTAAAATAGAACAATGTTCTCAAAGATTTATAAATAATACAATTTAACATAATCGTGTCCACAGGCCTAAGTATCAATGAGAGAAGAGACCATAATAAGTAGAATTTAAAGAAAAAAATGTATTTGAACTTTTTTGAAAATACTTTGAATTCCCTCCCCCCCCTCCCCCATAAAAAAAAATCATTCTGCTAATAAAAAAAATTCCTTTGTATTTTTTTCAACCCCTGCTTTTTCTTTCTCTCTTTAACTTTAATACAGTTATACCTTTTGTCCACTTGTAGTTGTACTTGTAGAATTCAAAACCGTAAAAGTTGAGGCAGGCTCAGAAATAGTACTTCACAAAGGTTACATTAAGATCTGACTGAGATTCGTATTGCAAACTGTAACCAAATTCAAAGCAGCATGCTTGACACATACAAGGGAAATAGTTGCAGATAGTTAGAAAACCGATACTCTGAAATTTGAACGCTCAAGGAATTATGTGAAAACAGACAAAAAAAAACATTTTTGCACAAAATTCAATGAGAAAATGGCATTGGGTAGTTACTGTTTCACTAATGAGATAAAGCTCTCTAAATTACCCCCCATCCTCCACCGCCATCCTTTTCAAAATTGTAGTGGAAGTTCTAGCATAAAACTTTTGTTTTCCAGACAAAAATTTTTGTATGGCCAATAAGAAATGCACTTGGGGGACTGAAAAATAACACGCAAAAAAGTTTAAAAACTATGAGCAAAATGTAAACAATTTTTGTTCATTCCTAAACCATTCACACAGACTTGATATTTGTGAAAGCTTAGGAAAAAACCTTGCACGAATTAGGCTATTCTTCTCTTAAGTTTCATGCACCATTATGAGAAATGTATAATTTTTATACCCTGGAAAAAAAAAACTCTGGCATTTTTATGTCAAGACATGGTAGATTTCATTTGGAGTTCGAGTCACATAAATATACATTGAAGTCCATTTTCTTCGGTAGGCTTTCCCTCACAGCATGCCCAACCAGTTTCTGCCTCATGGCTACCAGGGCAGTTCCATTATTTCTCAACCTCTTCCTCCTCTCCATTATTCCTCATCCTCTTCCTCCTCCTCCTCTCCATCCCGATTTGCAATAGAAGACTCCCTGTCAGTGGCCTCACTGTCTCTGGACCTCTTCTTGCGGCCACCACGGCCACACCGCCTACGCCTGCTGAAATAAGCGAAACCCGCGATGATCACGAGGAGCCCAACACCGACAGCCAACAGGACCCACCACATGCTGAACCCGGCCGAGTCACTTCCTGACTGAGCGGCAAGCTGGGCCTCCGTCTTTCTTAACAACTCACGGACGTTACCTCCAGGAAAGTCACTGACCAATATGCGGTAGGTCTCTGGTTGCTCCAGTTTTGTGTTGTTTGACCAAACAAGTTCCTTAGTAGTGCGCTGGAAACAAACAAGGGAAAGCAAGCCATTATTTCTTTGAAAAATGTAGTTCTTAGAAGGCCCATAGTTTTATGTTTATTCTTCATAAAAACAAAGAAATTAAAAAGAGAAAGAGGGGGGGGGGAGAGACTGAAGGTGTACGCTAGAAATTGAATGGGGCACATTGATGATGAAAAAAGCTACATGTGGTTCTAAGCCAAACTATTATAATTATGATATCCAACCTATACCTCGGTATAGTTTATTCTTTTTCAAAGCAAAAAAAAATAGAGGCAAAGGAGAGGCAGACAGACTGATTGAGAGAGTTGAAAATATGACATTCATGACTCTGAACTCCTTTCATAATGACAGTAAAAGAGACTGAGAAGGAAAAAAAATTAGGTTGTCAACCAAGCCAACTTAGACTCTGAGAGGCAAACAGAGGCAACACAAAATTTATTGAGAGACAGTTGGCAGGGGGATAGTATGAGACAGGGATAAAGTGATATATTTATAGAAAAGATAGAAAGTAATGAGAACGAACAGAAACTAAGGTATCTATGCTGCGTCTTTTTAGGTCATATAATTGCGCTATACGACAGAGTCTAATGCCTAGGCTTTCATTCCTCATTAAGTTTAACAAAGGGAGCCTCAAGTAATCACAAAGGAAGAATTAAAAGCCTACCCCTGAAATAGATGTAAAAGATTCGACAATGATGGACAATTTACTTGGGGAGTCACTATGGCCAAGCACTCAGTTTTTTTTAGCACTTAAGTGTTATTTTTGTTATTTTTTAGTCTATAGAGCTCTTCAAGAATTTCCAAACATTAAAAACTGCATTCAATATTATCAGAACGAAATATATCAGAACTTTTGCCAATTTGAAATAGAGAAAAAAAAGAATAAACATACTTTTAAAAGTCAATTTAATAATGTGTTTTCTCAAATACAAATTTTTTATATCCAGTAGCCGAGTCAACAGATATTGTCTTATATAAATATAAAATAAATATTTTAAAGATTATGCTGATATTGTGATGGGGCTGAAGAACTTTTATCAACTTTAATTAAAACCCCTTAAAGAAATCAAGAGGGTGCAAGAGGTACGCCTACCTTAATAAAAATTTAGAAACATAAAGAATTTTATATCACTCTCCACACACAAAAGGGGGGGGGGTCAGTCTTGAACAAATTAGGGGCACATTGAGATTATACTCACTTTTGAGAAAATTGCCTTTTATAATAAGCTAGCTGTTATTCAAAATCAATACAGTGCTGGCAACTTCCCACTGAAACCCACCACCAGCTTAATGTGTGCCTGATATTTTGCATATATTCTGGTGAACAGCAACTTACCCTGTGCAGCAAGGTCACTTGGTTGGTTGTATTGGGGGCACACCAGGCGTGAGTCTGCAGGGCATTAAGGTCATTCTTACAATCTATTTTGTAGAGGATATTGTCCTCGGCAAAGCTATTTCTTTCCTTGAGGACATAGAACGTCCAGCCCGAGCTGCAGTCAGGCTTCCCCTGAGGGATGTACACAATACAGATGTTCCGATCAGAAGCTGACAGTCTCTTGACGGTCACCTGGCACCGCCTCTTCAGCCCTATGGCTTCCCTCCCCTTGACGTCTTCGGGGCTCTGCCTGTTGTAGACATTGATTTCACTGTGGTACAGATCAAACGTTTTCTCACAGCTGTCGTAAGCCATGTCAATGCGTCGGCTACCACTGCCAATGTTCATTACCCTCAGGTTCAGGGTTATATCTGTGATGTCCACTGGCATGTCCTGGTTACTGTTGGACATATACAAAGTTATGTATCTAGACTTGGTGCACTTTTCTGTGAAATCCCAGTGCCCTGCATAGCCGATAGAGAAGATTTGATTATGATTGATGTCAAGGCCGTCTGCGGCAACAAGTTTTGCATTTTTTGCGGCAAACTTCATTCTGGGATAGTCCTGAACAAGACACAGCCTGCCTTGGGTTTCTTCAGCATTAAAAGTCATTTCACAAGATTTGAAAACGTTGGTTGCAGTTTCTGGACTTACATCTGCTTTCACCTGGTCAAAAATAAAAGATCAATAATGTTATATGGGCATCTATCATCTGAGCAATTGCTTGATGGTGACTAAAGAACTGGATGATAACTAAAAATTGTCAAACTCTCTGTCCATGTGTTAGATATATAAAACCATGGGCTTCGAGGACATGCCAGCCCTATGGTGCCCAAGTGCACTTGCGAGTTCAAGCCACAGGCACAATCATGGCTAAAAGCACCCATCTGTCAATCACCCAGCAGAATAACTTAAGTACCTGGTTGGTGAATGGGGAAGGTTAAATCAGAAAGGAAGAGAGATAGGCTACATCGTTTACATGTTGTGCTCGAGATACTGAAAGGCCATACATTGCACATCCCCTACAGCCACTCCAGCTATGAGACTCTATACCTTGGTAGAATCAGTGAGAGGAATCAATTTGGCTCCAAACACAGTTTTGGTTTTGTTTTCTCATTGAGCTTTGTCACTTTCCGTTTCATAGTATCCTTCCCAATAGACTATATACAGAGGTTTTTCAGCTCACTCATGTTTTCAATTAGTTGTACGATTACACTGGATTAAACCATCATGGAAAAAAATACCTTTTTCTATCTATGATTCTTATTTATAAACATAAAGATTATTGAATTTTTTTGTAAGACAAGATAAAGATATGCTAAGTTTTAGAGATAACAATATTTATGCCATACATGCCATTTCAACACCTTTCTAATAGTATTATATGATAAAATACTCCTTCAACTTTAAAGTTAAACACAAAAAAGCCTTGGTTAAATTTTTATTCTTTGATTACAATTAAATAATTGTTCTTAATTTGAACTCCAGCACAACTTCAGCTTTTTTTGTAGGAGCGCTACATGTATCATTACATTGAGAGCAGAGAAAATACATTAAAGAAGAAAAGGAACCGCTTAACCAGTATGCTGGAAATTATAAGTAGAGTTTTTCACATATTGTGAAGGTCAGCTAATATACTGCTATGGCTTGAGAATGACACTGGCAAATCTAACATAGAGATTTATATATATGAACTTGTGAAGTGAATTTCAAGGGCACAGAGCAATACCACTATGTTGTGGCTGTCCGCTATCAGGGAACCCCTCAAGACCGAAAAAAAAAACCCTGAACTTTTCTGTCTGCCGTTGTGGGCTTAAATATGAAATCGACTCCAGACTGAATACAGAAGACCCATAATATAGTGTTAAAACCAAACCGAAGAGACCCGGAATAACCTGATTTCAAAAGGGCATCCCTGGCTATAAGTGTGTTATATACAAGTTTATTATAATGATCATAATTGCTTTTTTTACTTGGCATTTTTTATTTTATCTCAAAAAGCAATACTTCTATAACAATGATATGCAAGTGTTTAAATGTACAAGCATTATGCACATGAACGCTTTTAAAAAAGAATCATTCAACTCAGAGTCTATTAATAAATCCAAATGATATGCAGTATTTACAGAAATTAATACTAAAATAATTTGTCCCAAAATACTGTCCGACAAAAAAAGTTGATACTTCTTCACAAATACATGTATTTAAGTAATTTAAACTTTGCTCAAAACATCTGATAAATTTCAGTATTGCAACTTCAGAATATATTTCTGAAGAATCAATCGCCAAACTTAACTCACCCGATACACAACATCCTTGGTCACGTCGTAGTTGGCCTTGTCACCACACATCTTGTAGGAGTTCATATACAGAGTGTGGATTTCTGAAGTTCCAAAAGATGTGTGAAGGAAGACGGCGAAAACCAGCCATAACGTTAGCTGCAGGTTTGATTTGCTCATGATTTTTATTGCCCACACAATTAATTCCCTAGTAAATATGAGTTATCTGAGGAAGAAACAGATTTGGAAAATGTATAAATTATGAGAAAAAAGAACTTTAGAGAAAACACGTAAGATAAAATATTTGACTTTGTCATAGTTTTTGTTATGTTTAGGTTGATAGAGCTATCCATACAGTATTGCCGGGGACGTTGATGTTGTTATATCCATTTCTTTGATGTATTCACCTGGAGATCAATCTCTTGACCTCAATTTTGGATTGAGCCAAAA
This sequence comes from Elysia marginata, assembly GCA_019649035.1. NCBI lineage: Eukaryota > Metazoa > Mollusca > Gastropoda > Plakobranchidae > Elysia > Elysia marginata. The sequence continues at coordinate 53,668 of BMAT01004145.1, read as the reverse complement.
TGAGAAACAATCTTCAATTGGGGGCCAAAGGACGAGCAGTTAGGGCAGGCATGGAGAAAGGCAAAATTTCCAGCTTTCTTGAGGCGACATTAGTTGCCTGCCACCTACAGTTTCGCCGATAAAACTTGCCAGCATTGGTACAAGCGTCTAGACAGGCAGGTATCAGTCCTTGCAGTCAATGGTCAACAGTACTAATAATCCATATCAACAAATACCAGTTTGTTTTTACTTTATTTATGTGGTAGGATGGTATATTGAGACAGTGAATGACTGCAGAATGGCGAGGGTCAGATGCTGATATTAAACCATTGATATATATCTATATACATTCCGTTGGTATGAATGTGATATATCGACACTGAAGAATAGTAGAAGGGGGATAATTGCCTAGCCCTGTTATAGCTGGATCATAGCTCATATGGTGTTTATAATTATCATTTTGGCAGGCAACTTTTAAGTGTGTACTGTTAGTGAATTTTAGTGAGGGGAGCTGTAAGAAACAACTCTTTATAGACTTAAGTGTTTACTGTGTCATAAATTATGTGATATATCATAGTTACTTAAAAAGGATTACAACAAGCATTGCATTTTTAAGTATGACTCTGAAAACAGTTTGAAACATAAGAGAAAACTGTATTTATAAAAAGTTCTACTCATCACACAAATTAACGCAGAGATATAGGAAGTAACAATGTTAGTTTAGTAAAATAGTTTTTTCCTTCAAACAATCTAGGAATAGAACACAAGGAATACTACTTTACTAGCTTTTGCACTGCTGGTATTGAATGCAAGTCTAAGATGTTAAGTCCTCTAAAAGAATTTCAAATCAATAAAGAGTGATACTAGCAATTTAGAGAGATCATTTGAAATTTTATTTAGTGGATTTTAGACTGTCCTACCACTATTATAAATAAGTGAGCCACATCTAGGTCGGTGGGTCTTAGATAAGATAAGAACATGTTTTACAGTTCAATTCTATACCAGGAATCTCGAACTTGTCATCAAAACTAGAGTACCTGTTGAAGTCATTCAAGCCCAAGCAGAGATAATGCCAAGATCTGGGGGCTGCTGCATTTATAAATGGGTCAACAATTTTATGACAGGTATTTATTTCATTCTTAACTACTTTCATCATTGATTTTATCCCTAAAAAATCCCACCAAAGTTTTAAAAAGTTTAATGATCCCATTCTGATTTACCATCGTGTCAAACAAATAGTATACCCAGTGAACGCCAAATAAAACAATGTAAAAGAACACAGAGTTGCACTGCAGTGGTATACTGACCTATGAATCGTTTTTAAAAAACTGAAAGCCTCATATAATTTAGGCTGCACCAGTGACAGTCTTTTGTGAAGTTCAATGTTTTGATTATCACTGATAGCATAGAGAATAATAATTCATTATGAATGACACAGGGAAGGTTAGCAATTTATCATTTATCTTGAACTTTTCAACACATTTGTACTAGTATTAGTAATATTCAAACGTAGGCAGGCTTGTAAGCCTATTAGTATGGTTGTACACAGTTCGTTTGTGCTTTTCAGTTCTTTGCTTATGTGAGCCTTTACCACTAGATGTTTAGGAAATGTGCAAGTTACTATCAATTGGGAATGAGAATAGAAAAATAGAACACAAAATAATTATTGTTCTTGTCTGCAAGCAATTGACTTCAGAGAGGGAGTTTGCCCACAGGAATGATAATTTGCTCTCTAATGTCATTCCTAATTCAAATATAAGTTTTAAAAAAATAAATAAATGGTTAGTAAATACTGCAAAACTATTCTGCTCGATAGGACAGCCACCATTTTTTTTTTTGCTTTCCACCAAAAGCCCACTCTCCCCGTTTTCGATAAAACAACTGGCCAAATGTTTTTGTGCTTCACACAATTTGTGTCAAAAATTATCAAACATTATTACACCAGAGACAAATATCGTATTAGGGCAAGAAAAAAACGGGAAAGTCAGCATTATGTTCTTTGTTTTAATTAAGCAAACTACATTAAAATCACCTGGAATTATTATGTACACCTAATGACTGATTGTCACTATTCGATTCAATTTTATATTATATGGTGAAAATAACCAATGGTTTGTCTGCATGACAGATTATTAATTAACAAGTAAGAACACAGTCACAAGTACATTATGGTAGAAGTACAATATTATTAAAGAAAAGAAATTATCTCTCTCCCTTAGACATTCATACTCATAGATCTACGTATGCAACTCCTCTCTATCTCTTTCGCTCTCATCTGTCTTTGACCAACAACCAATAATAATAACTATAGAAAACAGCGCTTTACTCAAAGCAGTTATAAGTACAGTGACATGATCTTTCACTGCTCAGAGCCAGGTACTCATTTGACGAAGAAAATTTAGAATTTTATGAGCAAATTTATGCAGTAAGACCTCAATCTTAATCCGGACACAGGCCTAGCTTTTACTTATAAATCAAATGGTAGCGTTCATTGCTACAGAGTGAGAGTAACGTACTCTTCTACTTCTGAAGACAAAGATTCAAAACAAAAACGTTTCTTGTCACTGTCGTGTATGTCTCAGTTCTTTGTTCCATTCTTCCACTTCATCGTTAGTCCACCAGATTCAGCCTTACAGTTAGCCTACAACTAGTACAGTGAAACATGAATATAGCGGCAGC
>BMAT01004145.1:26760-36926 GCA_019649035.1 Elysia marginata | reverse complement strand
ATTATTATTATTATTATTATTGTCATTATCCCCAACATTATAACTATTTTTGTTACCTCTTTTATTATTCAGTTTCAGAATGTGCTGAAAGTCAGGTCCGCGCTGTTTGAGAAATTTCTTAGAAAGCCACCGCCCTAACTTCATTCAAGAAGACAAACTAGAGCATCAAGATTTAGGCTTCCATCACACTTGCTGGCCTACGTGCAGTGAGTTATTGCGTGCATTGCTCTAGGCTCCTGCAATTAGGTAGAGAGAGGAAGAGGAAGAGAGAGAGAGAGAGAGAGAGAGAGAGAGATACAGACAGACAGACAGACAGACAGACAGACAGACAGACAGAGACAGAGACCGAGAAACAACTGCAACGCAAATAAAAATAAAAACGAAGTGAAACCAAATGCACTTTAAACGCCTTCTTAAGCTAGAGTACTTACATGACGAAAGATGCCTCAAACAAACATTGGGAAATACAGAAATGAATAATACATCCTGGTTTGAGCTGTCAGCGTCATTGAAGATATTTCCTCAAAAGGGGATCGCATTAGCATGAAGTAGCTCTCCCAATGAAACACACGAGAAGAAGTCAGTTAAGTTGTTATCACAGATATAAATGATTTGCGTCGCTAGAACTTCAAGACACGAACAGACGGCTCTATCTTTAACAAACCAGGAATAATAAGTACATGTAGATCTAGGCTGAGGGCTGGCTGTTGAGTTGGGCAAAGGTCGAATCGTGTGATGCTATTTGGCTGTAAAGAAAAAAGTCAAACCAAATGAAGAGTGAGTCAACGGCGATGGAGCTGGGCGGCTCGGCGTGCTCACACTCTAGCAAGGCAAAACTAATGAACATAAATATTTGGGAAGTGGATCTCTACAAACATGCAGACATGCTGGTGTTTAACGAAATGAGTAATTAGTTGTGTAAAATCGCAGGGCCTGACTCAAACATCGAGATTATTAAAATTTTTGTACTGGAGTTTCTCATGGCTGTGTATTGTCTCCAACTCTGTACGCACTTCATAGAAAAAATTAATGACTGCCACACGTCCTAAGTGTTGTTTACGAACTATGTACTGGTATAGAAATCAACGTAGGCCTTTTTTGCCTTTTTTCTATTTACCGGATTTTGTTAACTTTGTCATGCATATATATGACGCATGTAGGCCCCTACTGGTATATTCAACACAAATTCCCACGTGGATTACACGTGGATTAATAAAGTTATCTTATCTTATCTTTAGTTACTTCCACATTCATATCAGTTTGCATCTAATTTTCAGGATTTATGTGTGCGAGAGAGAGAGAGAGAATTAGAAAGAGGCAGAGAGGAAAAGGAAGACACATAGAGACATGGGCTTAGAGGTCTAGAGAAAGAATTAGCTAAACCAAACTAATGGAAGCGTGCGAAACGAGGATCGTTGTCAACAATTATAGTAATCGATAACCGAAATACTACAAAGACTGCAGACTGTCGCTAGTTGTAATCGATCCCACAGAGTCGAATAATGGACCGATGAAGTTAGAATAAATAAAAACAACAAAAACAAAAGGCACCATTTAAGTGTACCGTTTTGCTTTTTTTAATTGTTTAAACTACCAAAAATATCCTTTGCCTTTTCAGAGGGTTTTTCGTTTTTCGGTTTTTTTTGTCTGGTTTTGTTTTTTACAGTCCTTTCTTAAACAAGTTGCTCCCGTACTTCATTTGCACTAATCTGTCAAGCTAATTTACAAGCTCTTCAATCATGAATTTGCTGGGGCTCTGATCTAAGCCCTGGGGAATGTTTGAGTATGGATTTTGCGGTGTTAAACGACTGTTTATACGAGTATTGACATTACGTCTACTTCTGTTGTCACTATCAAGGTGCAGCCATCTTCAGGAGTTTCATGCAAATAGTAGAACGACATAAAGACATAGCCTCCTATCGCTCTCATTTGAATATCTGTAGAATTGTTAATGTAGGCGAAGTGCGTTATTCGTGGTCTAGCACCGTTTTTGTTGTCTAGTTCAATATCTGCAAACTGTAGGCTTACATTAAATGTCTTCACGCATAGAACAATGAGAACCTGTAATAATGCTAGGGATTCCTGCTTATCAGAAAGGTTTGTTTATTGACTCTGTGTCTATCAACCTGACAGCCCTAGACGCCCCTCTTAGTCTTATCATAATCAATGCCAGCAATGAGTTGAACCTCTCCACCACCACCACCACCACCACCACCACCTCTCCCCTGAATACTGGACACAAAGTCCCCGGTTTGTTCAAGCCTCGAGTCCCGTCCCATGCTACAGGGGACGTTAAGTGTCCGATAGACATGGTACAGATCTAGGTCTAGTTTTGTCCGATAGACATGGTACAGATCTAGGTCTAGTTTTTATTCCGATCTTTGCTGCTGAGCGTAGATACCTCAAAAATTTGTTGGGGGAGGGGGGGGCGTCGTCCCTTTAATAGAAGACAAAGGTCTTGAACGTAAAGGGATGATGAACACAGCAAGTTTTTTTTTACATGACACAGAACCAATTCCAATCTGTATCATAGTTATGGTAAATAAAATTTACCAATCCTTCCGAAAAATGTAGAATGTATTTGAGTAGACCAACCCTTCTGAAAAATGTACAATGTATTTGAGCAGACCAACCCTTCTGAAAAATGTAGAATGTATTTGAGTAGACCAACCCTTCCGAAAAATGTACAATGTATTTGATTAGACCAACCCTTCTGAAAAATGTACAATGTATTTGAGTAGACCAACCCTTCTGAAAAATGTAGAATGTATTTGAGCAAACCAACCCTTTTGAAAAATGTACAATGTATTTGAGCAGTTTGCTACCTTCCAAAAATCGGAAATAAGAGAAACAGTTTTCGGAATAGCCAAAATAGATCACCAAGGAGCCGGGGGCTGCTATTTCGATGACAGCTGTTTAAAAAAAACAACAAAACAAAGGCTTAAACGTATAAATACATTACAAGAAACCACAACCAACGGGTATAAAAAATAGAAGCCACAACAGGCAGAGAGAAAAATTTGAAAGATGAGAGAGCGAAAGAAGACAGGCATGGTTCGATCTGTATAGGTTTACATTGTAAGTAACATCAAAGAAATGAGTGGAGGAGTTCCGGTTCTAAAAGTGTTTGACCAAAAACACACGGTTCTGTTAAATGAAATAGATAACAAGAAATGTTACTGACATACTTTAGACTTGTTAGAAGACACGACTCAATGTAACATTTTATTCTTGAAGGTAAGATGGATTGTAAAACGACCACGGGGGAACAGACGGAACATCTGGGTTGGAAATCTTGCCCGCATAAGAAAGTGAACGAATGCGGCAAAGGCGAGATCGACAAGGGCAGATGGCGCGCCATGGCATCCAAGAGGTGGAACTTCGATTATGACGATGATGATGATGATGATGATGATGAAGTTTGTTGGTCTATCTATATCTTTCTACCTATGCATTCATGTAGTTGTTTCCAACAAATAGTGAAAGTTGTTTCTAGTATGCTCAGTGGCGCATTTTATAATAACCATTTCTCTGTTAGTCTAGGGAGTCATTCAGCTGGTACGAATTAGTTCATAGTGGGCTAATCTATGATTCGATAGCTAGATGTTTACTGCATTTCGGAATAAGTTTTGGAGAAAAAAACTGAAGTTGATACATGTATATCTATGGTAAATTTTGAGCGTTAAAAAGACCACTAAATCATACCAGAGGTTAATTATATAGGGCCTACTTGAATAATCTCTGTTAATACGAAGTTCAAAATTAAAATTACGGTGACGGCACAAAAATAAAACTAGGTACTTGTACAATATCATTTTTCTGTAGGGACTAGAATTTGGTGATTGATTACAGCTCTATTTTTTCGTTCATTCTAGTTTTTTTTGTTTTTTTTTTTGTTGGTACGTTTTGCAACTTTGCATCCTATACTTATTAAATTTATGATTAACTATGCATTTAGTTATTTAAAAAAAAAAACAATATAAAAAAATTTTATCGTTATAATACAATCACTTTTATCAATATCATTATCATTATGAAGCGCTTCGTCGACTTCAGCGCTGACAGATGATTATTTCAAAGAAACGCTCGTAACTCTAGAACTTTGACAATATTCAAGATTCAAGATTCTTTATTGATCCCACTAGGGGAAATTCTTTAGACAAGCTTCTCATAAGAAAAAAAAACCGTTATGAACATAAGACATAGAACGTGTAAATTAAAAATGTTAGTATGAATCATTAACTTTAAATCACAGCCTTTTTATATATAATAATTATCAATATACTAATATCACACTCTTAAGCGACTAAAAAGCAATCAAAAAGCAATCAAAGTATATTCGTAGCAAAAAAAAATTATTAGCAATATAAGTATGAAGTATTTAGATCTAGATTGTAGGGCATTTTCTTTTAAAGTTTTTATTGTTTAACGAAATCGATCTGGGTATAAACGAGTTAGCGTATCTCTGTGTTCTAACTGTTTGGGGCCCTTAGTCTCCCACTACGCTCGATATTTGTGGCTGTCATGACCAGTTTCAGATCCTGCCTCTTTTTTTTGTTTTGTTCTGAGGACCTGTGGTCGTTTTAGATGACGCGTTAGCAATACTATAGCCAAGTACAATGTACCGTTTTTTTTTTTACCGGGACCTTTGAAAAAATTAATATATCCCAATGTGTTACTAAATCCTTTCATTTTGGCGCTTCACGTCTCTCAACCCCCATCTCATGCGCTCGGCTGTCATCCATAAGCAGTTTTTTTTCCTTGCTATAAGAGAACAAATTGGGAGAGAGGAGGGAAGGGACAGAACTTTGACTTTAGAATATAAATCAGTGGTCTCGATTTGGTAGGCAATGATACTAAATAGGCCCTACTGATGTGCAATTTTGTTTTTTGTTTTCTTTTTTTTTTTTTTTGCAAAAAGAATATAGTGTCGACTATTTATTCATTATGATACAATCAGTGAGCTGACTTGTCGCCATGAAAATTAGCTATGAATTCATACACCATGTGAAAGCGGAACTATCTTGGCCGTTTAACCGCTTCAGCACGGAGGCTTAGCCTCAGTATGGCAAAAGCGTCATTGAAAGCACTATCCGACCGAGGTTAGAGAAAACACGACTTAAGGTCATGGGAGGTAACTGTGGAAATGCAGTATCACAATAAGTATTTTAGATTATCTTTGCTTGAAAGGTATCGGTACTTCCTGCATTTTATACTTAGCCGGTTCAACTGGACGTGTTTAAGGTGAAAAGGTCTCTAACAAACGATTATCGCAGATGTAAATATGAACGCTTTCTAACTTTCTATTTACCTATCCAATTTAGCAATTTCTCTTTCTTTTATCTTGCTTGCCCATCTACTCTCTAACCCACCACCACTACAACCACCACCACCACTACTACTACTAGTAGTAGTAGTAGTAGTAGTAGTAGTAGTAGTAGTAGTAGTAGTAGTAGTAGTAGTAGTAGTAGTAGTACTACCACTAGTAGCAGTGGTAGTAAAAGAAGTTGTAGTAGTAGTAGTTGTAGAAGTAGTAGTACTTTTCGTCCCTCGACGTCACAGTAGTGCGGTTGGATGCGTAGTTTGATGCGGGCGCTTGAACGAGCTTTATGTTACTTTCAAGGCAAGAAGGGAACAAACGGGAAGGCGTGCGTATTTACTACTACTGCTACTACTTTTGTGGTACGGTTGCTGCTTACCAATCTAACTGTAGAGAACCTTGGTATAATTATGGTATATGTTAAATGCAAATTGGCAAAGCACATGACTATGAAGTAAGATGGACTGATAATCACGTAGTTTGAACATGAAAAACAGTTGGCATACTTGATGCTACGAAAATGTAACTTGAGATTAAGTCTTACCCCGATGAAGTTCATAATTCACTTACAAAGTGTCCCTTGGTAGAGAGCACATCACTCTATTGGTTTGAAATATTTTACAATGCGATTATGTCAAAGAATGAATGCCGATTAAAAAGTTAAAACACTTTAGAATTAGGCCTACATTGTCTAAAATGAACAAGGGAGAGTAATGGTTTCGGAGTTACTCTTGCCTGTGTCACCATTTTATTGATCTTTGTACATATGGCATATTTATCACGAAAAGGAAGACTTTAAGCATAATATTTCATTTAATTCTTAAATTTAAGATGCAATCAAAACAACTGAAAGTCCTCTTATCAACTTTGCTTACATATGCATTAGAACAAGACTTAGTTTTATTTGCTTCGGGTTGTGTCCTACAATTTGTAATGACATTGTCTCCAAGTGCGGCAATCAGATCGAAACAAAGCAGACTAAGTTAGGAAGCATGTCACTGAGACTGTTATGAGAATTGTTCCCGCTTCTTGTAGAACCGTGGATTGTTTTTAAGTCAAACAAAGTTTTTCTTTGCTGCGCCTCCGAAAAGGCTTTTCCGAGAAACCCAGGGGACGTTAAATTCATCAAAGAGCCTTTCTTCGCTACGAAGGTTCTAGCATTGGTATGTATACATTTCTAATAAAGATAAAGAGCGTTTTTATATGCACATGTAGCGCTTATACACTAAAGTGCTCTAAGCGCTTTACATGGGTTCCCCGACACGCCATTCCCAACCAAAGTACATTTGAACTCACAGAGGAGCAGCTAGATAAGCGCATCCCTCTAGCATTCTGACAAGATCTTTCACTGCCTATAGTCGGGTACTCGTTTAACGCATGAGTGAGGCGAAGAAATATGTGTAAATAGTATTTCTCAAGGACTAAACATCGACCTGCCGAAAGCAGGACTCGAACCCCGGACCTCTTGATCCGAAAGCCGAGCGTCTACCACTAGACCACGACGCCACACATTTTTGATTAGCCTTATTCCTGACGAAACAAGGCAACTTGCCTGTGGTGCAATAGTTCTGTAACAATCATTAATGCAAACCTTATAACTAAAGCAAGGTGTATATACCCTGCCTGGGACAAGTTTTCACCAAAATACTGGGAAATCAAAGCCTTTAGATTTTATCGGGTGCCCCCCCCCCCAAAAAAAAAAAAAAAAAAAAAACGTCCCCAAATTTGGAGCACCATATCCCTAACAGTCTTTGTGCAGTTGTCATAATGATCTAACTATATAATATACTATTAGTACAATACCACGCCAAATATCAGCGACATCTGTCAATAACTAACGAAACGACAGGTGTTTATAAAAAAAAAATAACCGAAACTTACGAAAAAATCTCGGAAACTATCAATGCCAATTCAAAGAATCACATCTCTCTGCTTAAAAAACCCTTCCTTCAAGTCAAAAACTTTATCCTCAAGGGGTCTTTATTCTGCAACAAGATGATGCTACTTCGCACACAAGTCATACAACCTAACAATTTCTCATAGATCAAGGGGTCGGTTTCATTGCCAAAGATGACTGGCCACCAGAATCTCCAGATTTAAATCCGATGGACTATGCATGAGGAGGGGATGAGTATTGAGAGAAACGTGCCAATATTTAAGGTCTACATTAAGTCTAAAAGTGCTACATTGAAGAACTGATGACGACAAAAATCATTCAAGTAAATTTACTTTATTAATATATTTCAAAACATATTGGCATTTTAGCCAACATTGTTTCTTTTTTTGACAGGAAATAGCCAGCTCAAAAACCTTGTGTGTGTCTGTGGGCTAGAATTAATCTTGCAAAGAATATTTATTTCTGTTTCCCGATCCAACCTAGTACTGAGAATAGAAAAAAGTGCAAGTAATAACTAGGCCTATACAATAAGGCCTGGATTTATAATGACAAATGCGTAGGAAAATGTTGTACATGAAATCATAAAGTGCTAGTCTGCGTCACAACGAATTGCATTAGTTCGCCAGATCCAATAACATGATGATTGTTTGTTTTCACTATCGCACCTTAAGTTGAAATCTTAAAGGGAATGCATGGAATATGAACGCACACACGCAAAGAAAATTTCCAGGAAAGGTGTTTAAAGAATACACAACTTTCTTATGACTGTGTTCACTCTAACACTGCTTAATTTTCTTGTCAGGTTTTATTTTCTGTTCTTTCACTGTTGCCGTAAAATTTCGAACATTAAATTTAGATACAAATAGATTTTTCATTTGGGAAGGTAGATTGCGTCCTTAACAATTAGCCGAAGGCTCACGCTTCAAATCCGTTGAAATTAATTAAATTTTAAAAAACATTGGTGGGAGCTAAGATTGTAATGCGTTATTTTTCCTCTGAGTCAAATAGCATCATCAGCTTTGAGAACCAATGTAAGAAAAACGTGACACGATGATGATCATAATATTAACAATACTAGTAATAATCATACTGTAATGAATGATAACAATGAAGAATGATAATAATAATAATAATAATAATAATAATAATAATAATAATAAAGCAGCGAATTCTCTTCCCTCGGGACACTCACAATGGATACACCCCAATACCGCATTCCTGTGCCACACCGCTCTACCCATACACAAAAATTATGTTATAACTTCCTCGTTACAAAAATAGCTATCACATTCAGCCTTCGTTGTGTTTCCTCTTCTAAAGTGCTGGAATACGTTTGATTGAACATGTCGGTAACCGAGGCTGTAAACTTTGTTGCAGTGCTGGCTGTTTTTTTGTTGTTTTTTTTTTTGTTTTTTTTGTCGTTTTATGTTCGTGTTCCCTACTTGTTACTGAACAATGATAATCCTCATTGACGTACGCCCTAGCAAAATTAGATCTTGCTGCTGCAAGAGAAACTTTGCGAAAACAATGTGTGATTTCTTGTAAACTTCTGAGTCACAGCAGTTCCATTTCTTCTAGCGTTGTTATGAAACAAGACTTTAGCAAACGGGGGAGGGGTTGGGGCTAGAGGAGAGGATTCAACATGTTTCATTGATTTGCCTATAACATAGGAATTAGTTTTGATGATCGCGTTTACATTCATTGCACATATAACCTTTTAGTGAAGTATCAAACATATTTAGTATTTTCAGGTAGGGAGTATCCTGTCTTTTAATGCATTATACTGAATGATTTCATATCTAGAAAAAAAATGAAATTCTGAAAAACAAAAGTTAATTATTAAGAAAGTAAAGTTTCCCATATTCGAGACGAACGTAAGAGTATAACGAGCGTGGTCCTTATTTTTCAGGCACAGGGCATAGTAAGGTAGTTTGCCAGTTCTTTCCTCGCCGCGTTTACTTCGCCCAGCCTTAAGAGACGTAGCTATCCATTAAGTTCTACGTGAGCACAGGAGAGAAAACTGGCAATGAGATTAGAGCACAAAATTACAGTTCTTTCCCGCAAGAAATTGACTTCAAAGAGGGATTTTGCCAACAGGAATGAAAATTTGCGCTCTAATGTCATTCCCGATTAAGTTTTGCCGGACAGGGGGATCGAACCCGCGGCAGCGCGGATAGCGGTCAACCGTCCTACTAGTTGCGCCACCGCTCACTCCAAACAGTTGGTAGCTTGTTTTTATTTCGATGATTTTTACTTGTTCTCTTTGCTAATTTTAAAATCGTCAGCGAATAACTCAGACGACTGTCTACAGCACTATCTGCGAACATCCGCGATAACTTGCTCATCGTTGCCATAGTGATGCACCTTTAGGTACTGTTGGAGTTGAGGAGACAAATGATAGTACAGGGGGCAAGATCGAGGTTGAATGCAGGATGCGGCAGGGTCCTGAGTTTGGCGACTGGTGTACCAGCGAGCATTGTCGTTTTGCAGGATTGAGTCCAGGATTGAGTCATTATCACGCCGAACACGTCTGAGTCTGAGTTTGAGAGCTCGGAATGTTGAAATATATCTCTCAAAGTTCACAGTTTGACCTTGCTCCTGAAATTCTATGTGGGCCACTCCTTTCATGTCCCAGGAAACGATGAACAAGACCTATCTTGCAAAGGTAACAACCTTGAAGTTCCTTGGACTTGGAGAAGTTTTGGGCCTATGTTCCATCGATTGGGCTTTACATAGTCGATCGTAGTGGTGGTCCCAGGATTCGTCTCCAGTCAGAATGCGTGGCAGAAATGCTTCTCCTCCAGCTTTGTAACGCTCTATGAGTTGAGTACACATGTCGTTTCTCTGCGCTTTCATCTCTATAGTGAGCTGTCTTGGAACCAAACGGGCAGAGATTTTTCGGTAACCCAGTACAATTGTGACGATATGGTGCACTCGTTCTTTCGAAAT
>BMAT01004145.1:2921-15619 GCA_019649035.1 Elysia marginata | reverse complement strand
AAATACCATTGTTAAATTTATGAAAGCATGTCTAGAAACCTTATCTGTTTATCCTAGTGTCTAGTCTTCTTCTCAAACCTTTGATTTTTTTATTTCATCAGTCACCTTGTCTATCTGGTTCATTTGTTTTCTAGGAGTTTTTTTGTTTTGTTTTTTTTTGTTACATTTTTGGGAGATTCCTGACGTACAATTGTGAGAAGAAGAATAAGTAAATAATATTTATTGTGCTTATCCTTTGTTAAAAGCTTTAAGCGCTTGCCTTAACATATCTTTGTCTCTCTCACATCCCTACTTTCCTCTGCTAACACAAATACATACATAAGATATACGTGTCATCAACCAAAACATAAATGTTCTAAAACTTGTAAAATGAAGCGAGTTATACTACTTATATTATGATAAAATTTGCCAAGTATGTACATGTTTAAAAGTTTACAATATAATCTGAATCAATACGTATGTTAATTGTAATAGATGTCTATTATATTATGTATCTTTGCTAGACTTTAAACTTTTAGCAATCCAAATATTTACTAAAAAGTCCAATTTTTAGGAGTTTCTTAAAAATGTCAAAGAACTTTGATGATTTAGTTTTAAAAGAAGGACTTTTATATAAACCTGGGCCTATCACAAAAAAGATTTTCATCATTTTAATATATCCACTTCCTTCCATTTACCAGCAGAAGTCAGCTGTTGGAATGGCCATCCACCCAGCTGGGGTCACAGCCCTGACCCAGGCAGCGAACATCTCGATCATCCCTGCAGGCATCATCAGTAGCGGCTGCAACCTTAACTTCGCTGCCATCAACGGAGGGGCCAGCCTTACCTTGAATAATGTTGGCGGCAATATAGGTCCATTTTGTGGAGCTGCCGTGGCACAAAATTTTCCTTCCAGCGGGCCGGCCAGTCTCGGCAACAATACTGTTGTTTCCATGGCAACCCCTGGTGGAGTCCTCCAGAGTAGTTGTCCGTCCAGCATTGCATCCAGCGCAAGTAACGGCAGCATTGTCAACACCCACACAACATCTTCGGGTGTTAGTAACATCACTGCCGTACCTGCTATGGGAATACTACCCAACAGCAGCATCAACCTAAATAATTTCACGAACATGACAAGTCTGATAATCAACAACAGCATCGGAAGTAACCATCCTCTTGTGATCAACAGCAGCATCAATAACAAAACTTCACCATCTACCAGCACTATCACTACCTCCAGTAATGGGGGCGTTAGCAGCGGTGGCGATCCATCTGTAATGGCTTCGGCCTCTATACCATCATCAAACAGCAGTATAAACAGTGGCGGTGGTAGTGGTTTCCTTGTATGTCCTGTACCATCTCTGTCTGCGCCCTCAGCCCAGCCAGGTGGCAGTGCACTAGGAGCCCCCAGCCTGGTCTTATCGTCTTCTTTTCCCCAGCAACCTCTGGTACAACCACAGCTTCTGCAGCAACAGCAGCAGCAAATCATCCAGCTTATACAGCAGCAACAAGGGCCACCACAACTACAACAGCAGCAACCCCTTCATACCCAGCTACCACCACCTCTTCCTCCTCCTCCCCCTCCTCCACCCCAGCAACGCCTCGCCTCCCATCTGCCAATCAAAGTGCCTCAGTACACAGCGTCACACATTCGACCTGTAGTCAATACTGCGTTAGCACAGGTAAATGAGTTCTCTCTAAATCTTCTCTCAGACAATAAACTATTCGTTAAATTCGTTAAAGTTTGGCCCTTACTTGTGCCTGATTGTTTGAAAAGTTAAAGATCTCTTTGAATGTTAAAACTAAAAAAATACTTAAGTGCATAAGTACATATTCTTATCAACTCATTATGTAATTGCATAATTGTGTTTATATTCTTTGTTTTATAGGAAAGCAATAGTTGCACAGTGAAAGAAAACCTACAAAAAAAATTTTTTTTTTGCTGAAACGAAAGCTAAGGACATGATCAAGGTTGTTTTTTAATAATTTTATTGAAGGAAAAAAAACCTAGAATACTTAAATATATTTTATATTTCAGTTAGATAGGTCAAGATATGTGCAAAACTTTGTGCGTTGTATAGGGGAAAAAAGATAATTGTATGCAAGGAATAACATATTTTCGCGGATACTAAGGAATGTATAAATATTCTATTTGAAGTGGGAAAAAAACTATACCAATAATCTTTCAATGGAAAGGTAAAACTGACCTGTCTCAATATTCTGTTGTTATTTGCACCCTGCCTAGAAAAGAGCTTTGTTTGGGGGTTGCTTTTTTCTAAAGATTAAAAAGAGAAAATGTTTCCCAGCTCATGAAAGAATTCTGTTGGCTCCCCAAAGAAAAAAAATTTTAAGCTTCTGTACTTGTGTTTGATTGTCTTGAAGGCAGGAAGGGAAGGGGGTAGAAATGGGTGTTTGCAATGAAGGTAAAGTACTTTGAGCTTTCTGAAGGCAAAGCACTTAATTTAAAAAAAGAATATATAACCAAAGCCATTTATTTTATTATAATTTTTTTAAATGAAAGATGTTTCAGAAGATGCCTATTTTTTTTCCTCTTTTCAGCACAATAGCATCACTTCATCACCCACTCCTTCTATAGTTTCCCAAACGAAAATGTCCACAACTACATCTGCCTCAAGTGTCAAAGCTTCCACTATGGTACACAAAGTTACTCCAGCCCCAACCACGCCTGTCAAAAACCCTTCAATTTCCTTCCTCACAAATGGAAACCATGTTGGAAAAGAAACGAAAGATGCTCAGGTCAAATCAGGCAGTACAAAGCTGCCAAAGCCTGCTCAGCAGAAGCTGCAGAAAGAGTCTAAGACAAAAAGTTTGCAAGCGCCAAAGGAAAAAGCTATGACTGAACCAGAGGCTAAGCCTCAAAGTGCTGAAGATAAGGAGGTAAGAGCATAAAATTAGTTTTCTTCGTCCCAGCCCTTCCCTTTTTTAAATTTAATTTAAATTTAAAATTAGCAATGTAACCCATTGTTTGAAAATTGTATCGTACCCTTTCAAAGCATTGTATGTGAGTAGTTTCATATGAACTATAAGATTAAATTTGTCATAAATTAGACTGTTTTTTAAAACCCCTATCTGGTTGTCTAAGGCTGTTCCCACTACTAATGCTTTCTTCACTGTCAAATCAGTCCTCCATGATTTCATGAAATTATTTTTTATTTGTTCTCAAGCTTTTTCTTCATCTTAAGGAGTCTTTTCTTATCTTGAAATCTGACTATTCATCATGTAAAAATTTTGTTGAAAAGATTTGGGTAAAAATTACTTCTTGATGAAAGAGTTGGTTGTAATTTTTTTTCTCTTGTGATATTTTTCTTTCCTACCAGAAAATCAAATTCATGAAAGCACTTGACCTTTATACACCAGAGGCTGTGAGAGGTATGCTTAAAATTATTGTTGTTGGATGTAGAAAAAAAGTTTATGTGGCCTATACCGTTATCAGTAAGAAAGGCATTGAAAAAAGGTTAAAGCTGATTAAATGTGTGTGGGAAATTTATTTTTAACATGAAGGTATGATGAATGTCTTGCAACCAGTACAAACTTGTTTGATCTCGTAATTTCCACATTAAATACAAGACCTTTATGTAATGAACTGTGCATTTTTTTTTAGCCTTGGAACAATGAAAAATGCATGTAAGTATTAAAACTTGGTTGTAAAACATTAGAAAAGAAACCAAGAGTAAACTTACAGAACTAATTGTTATCTCGAATTAAAGTCTCCGATATCAGATTCATCTGGACTGGTCTTGAGACAAATACAGCTTTAACCTTCAGAGGGGTTTGTGAGGGAAGGAGTCAAATCTTGCTAAATTTCAAATAGGTATACATTTTCAGAGTTTTATCACAGTATAATTTATCTGATTCTTGATTCTAGTCATGAAATTGATCAGGTTACAATACTTCTTTTGAAAATTACAGAAGTTGTGATGAGAAGAGGAGAAAGGAAGAGACGGACCACAGCCAACCCAAACTACAGTTTTGGCTTCGAGATCAGCGTGAGTATGAAATCTTAATCCATTTTCTGAAACAATCTGTTTGTTTGGAGAGGTCACATTTTACACACTTCTGCCTGCTTGTCAAATGGTAGGTGGAAGAGCACATGGAAAAAGAATAATTTTGCCACCTTCGTTTGTTGAATTTTGTAAAATTTAGGTTAGACCTAGATATAACGTCTAGATCAGGAATCTAAAATTTTGCTTTACACCTAGGAATCAATTTAGATTAATCCAGATTTAGAGCTAGCTATAGAAGATATCTTGATCTAGAGTCTGTGTTAGGCCTAGATGTAGACTAGTTTTCAGGCACCATTTTTCTTTGATTTTACTTTTAGACTCAGTGTGTCATCTTTTCTTCTTTTTTAGCCTTAGGGGCTAGGCTCTGTGCCTCAAGTAACGTAACTTTTGAAGGTCACCATTTTCACTAGTATGCTTCGGTTTTTTATCTCAATTTTTGGGGTTCTTGTATCTTCCATTGCTTGCAAGGATGAAAATGACCAATGACAAAAAAAAATCCAAACATTTAAGACTCTCTAATGGTTAGTACTAGGAGTGGCAACTCCCTGATGGGTCCAGATGTTCAATACCTGAGAGGGTCTTGGCCAGCAGGTATTGAACTACACCTTGATTTTTCAACCATAATAAAATTGATCATAAAAATTTGAGCTGAAATCTCAAATTTATTCGAAAAAAGGCTGAAATATGTATAAATATGAAATATTGTTTCCATTTCTGTTTTATTAAAATACTAATAGCAATAATAAAATAAAATCTTCTCCCAGCCGTACTGTAGCCTAAAGCTTTCCCTCTGGTAGTCTTAAATTTTTTTAATCTTTCTGTTTCTAAATCTCCAGAGGCGTGATAGATACCCCAGCTCATGGAGGACTGATTTACCAGCAAAGAAAGCAAGAAGTAAGTGTACATCTCTTGAACTTTGGTTGCTTCTTTTAATCTTCCAAGTCTATGCTATGCTTGAAAAAAGATTCAGTTTCATCTCTGTTGAGTTATTTCCAAAATCTGCAAAAGTACCAATAATTTCTTGAAAGGTTGAAAACTAATTAATTAGAGACTGAATGGGCATTGGATTTGAAAACCAAAACAGCCTTAACCTTTGGTTTTGGAGGAAAAAAACAAAACAAAGAAAAGTTAATAGAATAAAATTTTTTGAATCAAACCATGGAATTCAAGTGTATTTATTGGTAAAATTTGCGTTTGATTAGTCAGTACTCAAGTTTTTTGTCTTGCAGAAGTTTAAATTATGTACTTGTACTTAAATATTTTCCAAATTGCTTGCAGTTGGAACGAGTCAAAAAGTTTTTTACAAAATCAATAGTGTTTTGCATAATAGAATGTTTTGTTTTTCTTCTTGAAGGCTGTACCGTATGCATCTGGTAACCAGTCAAAAATAATTTTCCTTTTTGTTCATATTTATTCAAAGGCGTGAACATTTTGAATGGCACATTTTTCAAGCTTTTCATTACTTCAACTTTAAATTTAATTATAATGTCTTGTAAACCACATTGTTTTTATCAGATTTATTTTTTACAGTTGAGTCTTAATGATTTAAGCTAGGATAATTATACCCCGCCCACTTTTTTGTA
Organism: Elysia marginata; assembly: GCA_019649035.1. Classification (NCBI taxonomy): domain Eukaryota; kingdom Metazoa; phylum Mollusca; class Gastropoda; family Plakobranchidae; genus Elysia; species Elysia marginata. The sequence continues at coordinate 10,032 of BMAT01004145.1, read as the reverse complement.
ATATTGCCCTCACATTTATAATTGGGACAGTTCACTGTGAAATTTTGTTTCTGTTAAGTTCAATGCTTCGAGACTTGACTGTACTCTTGGCGCCAGGCATATGACACATGTATTATTCTGTTCGTCTTGTGACTTGGTTTCTCGCAATATTGTTAGATGCTATTACACATATATCTACTTCTTGTTTCAGCCAACAAAGTGAAAGTAGAGGCTTCTGAAAGAGGCTGGTCAGACTCAACAAGCAGTCAGCATTGGGCCGCCAGCAAAACATCAAGACAGGTACAGTTATGAGTAACCTTTGTTTGTAAGAGTATGGCAAATATTTTGAAAAAGCATGAAAATCTTCAAAACAGTTGTTTGAACTACCATGGGAAACCTCTTAAAACCTCAAGGGAATAGATAAATAGTTTAGATTAAAAGGATTCAAATCACACACAAGGGAGCAGGTTTATTTTACTCTGATGATTTTCTGCTCTATTACCAATAGAGACAATCATTTCACAATTCTGCATTTTTAGCTGTCAGTTACATTTGCATGTTTCCTAGAAGAGCACTTTTTTTTTGTTTTGTTTTTTTTCAAACTATTGAGTTATTTGCAAAAAAAGCCAAAACAAAGTTCCCCTGAAGCATGATTTTCTATACCCACCTTTCTTCTTAAGTAAGGGATATACTCTTACACACTTTAAAATTGTTAAAATGATGTCTCTTTTCTTCATACTATATATTGTACTAAAAAAATTGACCCTTATGATCAGACATTGATTATCCCAGGGGGTGGGCATCTTTGGACTTCTCTTTCAAAATTTATCTCATAGATTAATGAGGAGGGGGGGGGGGCACAACTCTGTTATTTTCTTTTTTTCTCCCCCCAGTTGTTTTGAAGTGTAAGAAATTAAGCACATAGACCAAGACTAATCTCACGAACTCAGACAATTCAATGCCTCTGGGTGACATATTCTTTATATCTTATCATACATGAAAACGCGGCACATGGGCTTTTGGTTATTTTTAGAAAATGTAAGTGGCATCCTGGATAGATCTAGCTGATTTTTTTTTTTGTTGTTAAAAACAAAAATGGCCTGATTGATAAAAAATTTAATTACTATTAATATCAATAGAAGCAAAAGCTTTGGAAAAAAAATTTTTTCTTAAAATTTTTAATTTTACTGTAACTTTTCTTTCTATCTTGTGTGCAACCAGAGTGATAACCATGACGACTACTGTGCTGCCTGCTCTAAAGGCGGCTCGCTACTCATGTGCTCTACATGTCGACTCGTGTATCACCTGGATTGCCTCAACCCTCCTCTCACAGAGGCTCCTAAATATGCCTGGAGCTGCCCGCAGTGTCTTGTGAGTAACCCAGCATGTGTATAGTGTGCCTCTTGAAATTGCCTAACTCGGTTTTACTTGGTTTGAGTTGTGCAAAGTTTTGATGAGTGTGTAAATTTCCTTACTAAGTGTTTTGAGTTCATGTTTGATTAAGTTCTTTTGTTAAGTGACAGAAAAGTCCCGGCAAAATTGATATCTAGATCTAGTACTTTGAAATCATATTAACTCACAAATGCCAAAAAAAATTTAATAAGGCATTTTAGACAGCAAGATTATTTGATTGGATATTGGATACAATTTTTTGTCTATGGAGAAAATAAAGAGATAAAGGTCATAAAGCTTTTAAATACCAGAAAGTTTATTATAGACTTAGTTTTGCTTTCGATGCTGGTTTTTTTCTTTTTTTTTACCCGAATACTCCAAAATCCTCTGGTATAAATGAAGAAATCTTATCTTAGCATTTGATTTCCTTAACGGGCTTTAGCCTAAAGGGATGGTGGACAGGATGAGGCTGAAGCAGCCTGATTGCCCCAGATGTTTTTTGGTACATTAACTTTGTTGTAACTTTTTTGTTCATGAAAACTCCTTGAAAAGAAATTGTTTTCTCTCTTCTACCCCAAAGGTATCTGGCAAAGGACTTGCAAATTTGAGTTGTGAAGCACGAAAAAAAGTGAACTCGTATATCGCCAAAAAAGCAGGTAAGTCTGCTCTTTCACATCTATATTTGAGAACCTAAAGAAAATATATGGCATTTCTTGGTGTATTGGTTATAGCAAGGCCTGTGAAAATAGCTAAAAAATAAATTTCAAAATTAACCAAATTATATGAAATTATTGTTGGTAAATTATCTATTTGCGAAAAACAGTTTTTTATGGCACTTTTGATGCACATTTTTGTCTATCATACCGGCAAAGTAAAAGCTCTTAATTCTATTTAGTCAAATGTCAAATGTTTTGTCTATCTCAAAAAAGTTTTATATGCATACACCTTTGGGTGACATGAAAATTAAATCAATTATGATTGAAATTTACACTCACCGGATCTTTCAATGTAAGTTTCTTTTGTACTTTATAAACTATCTTCAGGAAAATGTAGAAAAGGTTCAGATTGTAGATTGACTCTCAATAAGGCTGCCATTTTTTTAAATTTTAATGAAACACCATGACTTTTGTTATTTTTTTTTATTTTGTATTGTGAAACAATTTTATGCTTTGTGTCAAGGTATGTCTTTTTTTTTTATATATGGAAAACCAAGCTTTAGAACTTAATTTAAAAATGTATTGATAACTGTCCTCATAAACAGATGAATCTGTATCATAAACAGATGAATCGGTATTAAATTATTTCAGAATTTTCAGTAGTCAGCATGCTGAGAGTCAAAGTCAAAGGTTCAAATCTCTGGGCTAGCCTTTAACAGTGATAGCATGTGACACTTGGATTGGTTGATCACTTTGATCATATTGACTCATGAAATTGACAATATCTTAGGAGGATATGAAAACATGGCTTCCAAGTTACTTATCTTTGCTTGCAGATATGTCCCAGGCTGTTTCAGGCATTACCATTTTTAGTTATATTTTTTTAAAATATATTTCAGATAAGGAAGATGAATGGAAGAAAACCCAGAAAAAGTCTAGAGAAATCAAAACAGAGAAGGCATCTCTGGACAGAAGGTTGCAGGAGGTGAACAGTAAGATACAGGTAAGGAGTACACTTGTCTGCTAATGGCTACTTGAACAAATCACCTGGATCTAATGTTATGATTGAAACTAGAACTGTCTACGGGGAAGCAAGTTCTCAATTTGTCTAGGAATTGCAATCTTTTTAAGGCTAAAAGTCATCACATTTAACGCTTTCAAAATTTAAAGAAGATCTCCAGAGTTTATATTTATGCTTGTAGGAGGTTATGGATTAAAAAAAGTCAAATAGATCTTCATAGATGTGTTGAGAATTTTTTTTGCTCTTATTCATGTTTGAAGACATTTGAAATGGACAATATAAAATAGATAATTTGTGCTGAAACATTGACATACAATCTCCTGCTGAGACAGCTTTTAGATCAACAATTACATTGATTTAGCTTGTCGGCTTAAATAAAAGGAGTAGCTGGTATTACACAGTCATCTACTTTCTCACATTTCATGACTAAGTCCTTCTTGAGTTGTGGATGTGGGAAATTATCTTTAGAAAAAAGTAATAATACACTTAGAACTATGCTTTTAATCTACCAAGTTGATTTAGACTGTTAATATTCATAATGCTGGCCTATGAATTTGATTGTTTGACACTAGAGACCAAGACTGGACATATGTTTTTTACCTGCTTGGATTTAATAATCAAGTTCATGTGGTTCTTAAATATGCTGAACCATTAGAAGCATGCAAACAACAATTTTAATGAAAATTATTTCAATCATTGAGTTCAGATTTGTCATCTGAGATACATTTTTAGCAGTTTGTTAGCATTTTGATTTAAGATGTATATCTTTTGGCTTTAACTGATTGAGGCCTCTGAATTACAGATCTATCTATAATATACTTCTTAGATTATTTGAAAAACCTCCTGTCAGTTATTGTACTGAGATGTTGTTTTCTTTTTTTCTTTCCATTTTGCAACAGGAACAAAAGCAGTTTCAATCCAAACTCTCCAAGCAGGAACAGAAGATTCAGGAAGACCTTACCAAATTATCTGGCTTTGTGAACATGTTACGAGAGTCAAGGAGCATGGAGCATACCGCAGCCAGTCTTGTTGAGGCCAACTGTTCCTAGCAGACACAGACTACCAGGGATTGTGTTGTTGGTGCCGCTGCGGACAGTCAAAGGGCAGTACCTTCAGTAAGCTGTTTGCTGAAGACACTGCCTTCTGGTTGTAATACAGAAAGTGTTGTTTGTGGTTAAGATAAGTTGACAAAGGTTGTGATCTTAAATTCGATTCCTTATGCATAGACATGAATGCACTTCTATAGCTTTAGGGATGCAAGTTTTACAATTTTTGCAGGGTTTCTATTCTTTTTTTTTTTTTTCTCTCAACATTTTCCTGTGCTCTGTTGCAGCAGCTTTAGGGCTACCAATTTTTTTTTAAATTAAAGCTATCAGTGTTAGACAAGTTTCTAGTATTTTCGTTTGATGTTTGTGCAGCTATGTATTTTAACTGGAAAGTTTGATGTAGATTACTGTATTACAGACAATCAAACATATGTCTCGCAATTGGTCCAAATTTTTAAGTTATCTCATTTTCACATCTTTCTTAGCTTCAGAGCGTTCGAAATTTGCTTGAAAGTGTCAAAGTATTGTTGAGATACACTAGAACTTCTTAAGATTTATAATGTAGTTTAAAAAAGGAAATATTCTTTTTTTTTTTTTTTTNNNTTTTTTGTTCAATGTTGATACTACAAGCTCTGACAAGTTTCTATTTTACGTCTTGGCGAAATAGAGTTACACCCATCACGCTATCTCTATAACAATTTTCCAAATTGTGAAAAAAGAGTTACAACGATTTTACCTTTCCTAAGGTGATTTTTAACTACAAGTAGAAGAACTGTGCGGTTCTAAAATTTTGTATTCTATTTTCCTAAAATTGTACCCAGTGGAGAAAGAACCTTGTCATACTCAGAGGTCGGTGCTAATGAGTGTAAGGGTAGGATTTATGTGGTCAGTAGCGGTTTGCTGCACATGCTAATCCATTGCCAGAGGATCGAGTGGCATACACCGCACCATGTGCTGTACAATGCTAATGTTTCAAACACACAATCAGTCAAAGCCCACGGTCAATGTTAGGCAAGGAAACCTAGGAGGTATCTACAGTCTTAAGACTGGGTAGCAGGCCTGTGAGGCAGCGGTACGGTTACAGTCAGTTATTATGGGCAGTTGTATTATTTTTTATATCCTAAGTTGTTGAAATCATTGGAGATGATAGGCTCCTGCATGGCCAGTGGGTTGGCCCAGGTGGTCATGTACTCGGCTTAGTGAGCAGGCTGGGCAGGGACGCAGATTTTCAACCGTTTCCGGCGCTCCACAAGCAGTGTTATAACACGTCTCACGTCCAGGCTGAATGAGTCGGAAGTCCGAAATTCCACCATGGAGAAAATGCCATTTCAAGGTCTTTTTTTTTTCTTCTATTTCTCTACATTTTAAATCAACAGAAGTTTTAATATCTTTCCTCAAAATGTTGATAATTCTGTTACATTTTAGCCATTTGGAAGCTTACAAAAAAAACATCTTGTTAAAAAGTGGCAATTGCCACACCCAACTCAGTCACCTTGGAAGCAAGACTTATACTCTCAGACAATTGTTTCCGACATCATTTGGACTTGTTGCAAAATTAGTATAATAAGCCTTTTGTGTATGCCAGCCACTTTGACTTATTGTTGTGGATTTTAAAGAGGTGTGAACGCTAACTTATTTCTTATGAAATACAACTTTGCAAATTGAATACTTAGAAAACTTTATCTCAATATATTCGAGTTTCTATGAAGTTATGTAATAAACATGTTGCATGATGTATTTCAGTTTTTTTTTACCAGTTGTCTGAGAAAGCAAAACATTACATTTTTTGTTGAGGTTATATGAAATGATGATATTGTAGATGTTTTTGTACTGATCACTTATTTATTGGTTGTTTGGAACTTGTACTTAAATCCCATCATTCCAGTCATTGTTACACCCCTGTCTATTTAATGTCATTTCTTATCAGTTAACTGTTATTCTAAATCTCTTTTCTGCTTTGTATTCTGTAGTGGAGAGACAAATCAAATAAGCAGATTACGTCCACCTGTTTTATGGTGTTTGTGTTTTAATGTAAAACTTTGAAATTACCATGGGGAGAGGGTGTTCCATATTGACAATGGAATGCATGCAAAAAATTAATGATAGAAGAATGGCTTAACCCTACAAGCATCACATTTTTTTTCTTTGCCTAAGTAATGAATTCCCCAAATGGTAGTACAGTTATTAAAATGAATTTCCTGTTTGTAGGACTTATTAATGGGCCAATGATGTTTCTAAGCTTAACAACATAATTAATTACGGTGGGGATCAATGTAAAAATCTACAGCTTGTTACACTGGAGGGGGAAACAGGTAATAATTTTTTTAAATGTAAAACCTGATAAGAATAAGAAATTGCAGAGAGTACTTAAAAGTTTTAAACTACTTCTTGTATTCATATTAGAATTAGTAATACTAATAGTTTTCAAGAATTTTACTTTGGTACATGTGATGGTGGCTCAAAAGATAGGGTGTTTGATATACTACTCTAGAGTGCCGAAGTTTGATCCCCCAGTCCAGGCAAATCTATTTGCTTCCCTGTTCCCACACAAGCACTTCTTGGCTCGCTTGGTCTTTTTAGACATAAAGAAAGAATAGGCAAAGAGGAAAGGGATCACTAATTTCTTCACTAAACAGTGCCAAGAATAATGAGAAGTCATTTCCTTGTTCCCCAACGCTTGTATTGAGCATCAAATTAACTCAACCTATATAACAAGGCCCCCTCATACAACCTCACGGTACATCTGGCTTGTAAAAGCATTTAGTCGGTCAAGTCTTGTATTACTATTAATGTAAGCAAAATGGAGAATTCAAACAAATTTAGGGAGAGCATTTTCAATGAGGTAATGTACTGTATTATGTGTGTATTGTTTCCAAGATATTTGTTGATGGTTAGTTTTTGAGATTTTGTTGTTTTTTTTCTGGTTATCTCAATTGTGATGAATGACCAAGAATTTGAAATTTCAATTCACTTAAAAATTCTCTTATTTACTTTGAAGAATGATTTGGAATCAAGTA
>BMAT01004144.1:331553-344282 GCA_019649035.1 Elysia marginata | reverse complement strand
AGGAGAGCGCGGAAATCGAGTCAATATTGTTGGAGAGGACGGGCCAGTGCAGAAGTGAGCCAACTCCCAGCTCACGTCACCCCTCCAGGCCCTTTGCTCATCCTGGCGTCTTGTTTTTCCCTTCCAACAGCCAACCCCCTCAGAGCATGCTGTTGCTGTTGATCTTAGTTCATATTAAAACTGAAACTTTGGACACCTAAACAGAACTGACTGAGAGTTGCTTTTAAAACTTATTCAAACAAAGCTCGTGGTTTAAAAAAAAATTGAAGATTGTTCTATAAAGAAAAAAAATGAAGGGTTCGATGACAAAACGCAATATATACAGTTTTTTTCTAATCATGATGATTTATTTAAAACCACTTACTTTTTTTTCTATTCTCTTTTACTTAAAGAGGTCATTTTCTTACATGTGATGCATTTATTGTAGGAGGAATCAACAGCCCCTGATATACAAAAATAAACAAAGAAGAGAAAGCTAATAAATTTTCCCCTTCTTTCTCAGCTAGTTGAAAATGGCTTATAACGCATTTGGTTACGAAATCTTTCGAGTTTGAAAAAAAAAGAGAACCTAAGCCCGGTCGCGCAGAGCCTAGGCCCAAAGGCTAAAACAGAACAGAGTATAACACGTAAAGCTTAAAATGGAAGTAAATGGCGCCCAAAACCTAAGCTAGATCTAGGCCTAATACAGACTGTAAATCAAGATAATGTTCTAGATCTAGCTCTAAATCTAGCTTGTTTAAATTGGTTTCTTGATGTTAGTAAATTTTAGCTTTTTAACTAGATTTAAGATGCAGGTAAAGACTAAATTTTATAGAATTCAATAAACAAAGCAGGCTCACTATTTTGTTTATGTACTTTCTTCCGCCAACCATTTTCAAAAATTGGTAGGCTGAAATAAGTAAAATTTTGCTTCTCCTTTATTACTAATAACGGAAAGTGTGCGCTAGGTCATTATTATTTTATACGGTAAATAGAAACACACGCACGAGCCGTATAATAATGCATGTTTCTGAAGTACCAGTGTATTCTTCGAACAAAAAGAAAGGAGGCAGACAAAAAGATAGTGTTATAATGTTATTTCGTTTATTGTACTGCTCAACATAGAAATAAGTTAAATGTAGCTCTTTTATCACTCATGAATAAGATCTAAACACGCTCTCGGACCGTCATTTACGTTGTAAGTATAGTTTAAGTGTTCTGGTTTCTACCTTTTTCATGCGTTAGATATACAATACCAACAGAAATACAATGTACACGTAGAGGCAGACTAAAGAAAAAAGCTGCTGGCGGAAAGGGAGATATAATAATATATAGAGGAAGACATAGGGAATTTTAACAACTTTAAAAAGTAGCAGCCGATTAACTTGTTGATCAACTTAAAAAATAAAAAGAAAGACACTTAAAAGAGGCTAGTCATTTTTTGTGTGGATTACAGAATGATGCCGTTTTGGTCGTGCAAAGAAAATTTTTAAACTGGCGCTAGCTTCATGTTGCCTGTTCAAACTAAAGTTTGCATAAACGTCTCCAAATATTCTCTACGAGTGTCGTCAGAGATATTTTCGTATTGAACTAGTATAATGGGACATTTCAGTATAGAATGGTAATAGATAGTACTCAATACAACAGAATAATGAAGATTTGGGCATTAGTGTGGAGTAATGAGAAGGCAATGTGAAATTCGAGAAATATTTATGGCTTAAAGTAATAATAGGAATAACAGAAATAATTATTATGATGCGTGAAAGAAAGAGAAGCCAGAGTTGAAAAAATTGAGAGACAGTACGAAAGAAAAAAAAAGAACATAAACTTATTCAGAAAGAATGAGGTGAGCGCAAAGCAAGTATCCGTAATTACCTATCTCCCACCACATCTCTCTGTGTTATCTTTCTCCTCCCGTCCCCTCCACTGACCTTAAGGAGCGGCTGGTGTGGCACTGAGGAGGAGGACGCACAGACGTATGACGACCTGGTGGTGGCAATGAGGTGCTTGACCAGTGTCTCCTGAGACCATGGCTGACCACTCTCTGTCTTTCTCTCTCTTTCTTTACCTTTCTTTGTATCTTTATATGAAACCTCTATGCCTCTCTGCTTTATTTATTTATCTTTCTTTTTGCCACTATTTATGTCATTGATTCTGTCTGTGTGTCTCTTTTTTTCTTTTCACCTTTCTGTTGCTCGTATCTTTTCTCTTTTTTTTTCAAACTTAGTCTGGATCTTTCTTCCGTCTTCTCTTTTTGTTTTGTCACCGTCTCTATCCTTGATTGTATCTCTTTTCTCTCCATATCCCCCGCGTCTTATAATATACAAATCCACATCCCGCGGTCCTTACACTGTTTTGTTCGGTAGACTTTGTTTATCTCTCTAAAAAATCTCAGAGAAAAAAGCGTACTTTTAGGCTTGAAATAGTTTATTATAGATCTAGACCGTCTTTGTGCCAACGCCAACCAATCATGAAAATGACAGGTGATGGCGAACGTGTTTCGAAAAAAAAAAAAAACAACCCAACATTCTGAAAGCAATTTGTCTACCTTTTATAGAACAGTTTGCCATGCCAGATTAGTCTGTTTCCACACATTGTAGTTTTACGCATTTTAAGGATCTGAAAAATTTTCTGCAGAAAATTATTGTAGGAGTAGTTGAGTTCTTTTTGGTCTCGTACGCCATTGTTGTTTAAAGTATTAGCCAATGTTGTTCTCAAGCACAACCGTTTCACCACATAAAAATAAAAGACCGGTCATATACCAGAAGTTCTCTTTATAGTGTTTTTTAATTAAAAAAAAAGGCCTGCTGAAATTAATACCACCCAGTTGTAGACTATGTATAGCAAAACTAAACGAAACGGGTAATGTCTTGTAATAATACTCCAAGTGAGATACTTTTGTCTTATGTTAAGAGGATATAATGAATTCCCAAAAAAGAAAACCAATGTCTGGGTTGACTTACTTCAAGAGCTTTGCGCTTTCTATTTTACAACATATTTTGAGTATATGACTTGTATATATATTATATCATATTGTAGATTGCAACCTAAATAGGTTGCGCTCCAGCTGAACTTGTACGGTTCACACAAACACACAAACCCATGGTAGGTCCGATGATCATGCACTATCACTGCGGACACACAATCATACTCATTGGAGCAGATTTTCTCAGGTTCTTTTTATCTTCTTTCTCTTGTTTGATTCTTAAACAAAAATTTGGGGGACGTTTAAAATGTCTGAAACATGCTTAGAAATATACATATTCGCCCCAGTTTTAAGTTCCTCGTTTCACTTTAATTGTCTATTTAGTTTTATTGTTCATATTGAGTAGATTGAACTTAGAAAGAGAATCATGAAGTTAAGTTTAATTGCATAAATTTAAACAGTTTACTTTTAACTTCAATCGTAAAGGGATTTGAACATTACAAAGTTTGAGCATTTAATTCATATGATTAGGCCTATATTACAATTAAACTTACTTTTATGATTCAGACATTTGGAAGTTTAATTCATATTTAATTCTTATGTAAATAGATTTCTTTCATAAAAGTTTTTAAGCTAAGTCTCTTTCTGGTTTAAGTTTAAGTTTCAATTATCTTTCGATGCAGTTCGTATTAATTTGGTTCTAGAGAAGAAAGGGCTAGGATAAGATCTCCTGTACAATTATTCCATATCAGTCTTCCCCTGCAGGCCGAACTTCTTGCTTGACACGTTTTGCTAACTCGATGTGAGGTCCTAAGTAGTTGCTTGAGAAAACGGGAGTCCGAAATTTCTCTCCGCTCACTCGCTCGCTTTTATTCCTTCTGTCTCTGAAGATCTGCATGTCAAGTTTTCTTTCCCTTTATGAAGGTATCCTCATAAATCTACTAAGAAACTTCCCTTCAGTTTCACTGCATCACTCTTGCAATATCGAGCGCTGTGAAACTATTTCAGTATACCCATTGCAATTCAATCATAGATGCCACCATTTTTATCATTCCCAAGAGATTGCAGAGTGCAAATATTAGCTTGCTTTGTTTTTAGACCCTATTAAAATCTCTGCTTAGGCTGTACATTTCATATTTTGATTCTTACCTATAGAAATGATATACACACAAACATGTGTAACAGTTCTTATGTTTTTAGAGAATATTTTACAGACCCGATTCAATCTAAATTTAAACGGGACTAAATGTTTTATCCTCGTTTTATATTAGTTGTAAACAGACTCGGGTAGCTTGTTGCGAAGATTTTGGTGTGTGAAATCCAATTCTTGCATTTACATCAGAGTGAAACACGCCCATTCTTTGGTGTTTCTGTAGAAAATTGTTGCAAGGAAAGGCGCTAAAGGCAATGAGGGGAGTTACGTCTGGAGTGCGCAAATGTCAAATTTTATTGGTACAAAGTTAAAGAGAATAAAGCAAAGCAAGCGTTATGAACTTTAATTAGCGAAAGCATGCTGTTTTGTGATCTCGTAAATTCGCAACAGCTGTACGTGTTCTTTGCTGTTGAATTGATTTTAAGAGTTATTGTTGGCTATTTATGCAAACGAATTTTACTGCACTTATTCCCACCCGACTTAATATACACACAGGTGCACATTACATACTATTATAAGACGATTATAGACCAGTACATCGACAGTTTGCCCAGAGATGCACTTTGGTTTGTATTCTCCAAGTAATAGTGTTTATAATCACCCAAAAATAATAACATTTTAAGAACGTGTCGCTAGATTGATGTATGCTGTTGTTATGAACATAGTAGCGTTAATATTTGTGTCTAGGTCGTTCGTTCGTTGTTCGTTAGGTTAAACAAACCACGGCTGATGTCAACAGACTTAAAAGAAGATAAGAGATTTTTAACTCAATTAAATAGAGGAGGAAGAGAAAGAGAGAGGCAGACAGACTGGCAGACAGACAGAGAAAAAAAGAGAGATAGAGAGACAAAGAAACAGAAGCAAAGAGGGAGAGAGAGAGGTAGAGAAAGAGACAGAGAGAGAGAGACTGAGGGGGAGGCAGAGATACAGAGAGAGAGAGAAAAAGAGAGAGGCAGAGAGAGACAGACAGCTAGCTCTCAGTAACTTTATTTACATCAACTGTTTAAATTAGAATAGCCTTACCGAAACAGTTGGGTAAACAAAACCATAACACTGCTGTCAATACAGTCATGATGGGATTAAACATAATGACTGCATTCTAATTTTACAAACATATTTAGCGTCTTCATAGATTTCGAAAAATGCTTCCGTTTGGCAATTTATATTGGTTTTAAAAAAAAGTAAACATATTTTTATTAAATACAATGTGAGCACGGTTGGTTGAAAATGTGATTATCTTTGATTTTTACCAAGACAATTTGTTAGCCAGAAAAGCTATAACTATGAATTATGATATTATATTTTGAATTGTATTTTTAAAAATCCAGAATCAAATTTTAGAAATTAAAAGCAGCTAGTTGTACCTACCTTGACAAATGAAATGCCTTTTTGGTCTTAATTTTACTTCTAGTAGGTTCTCAATGTGCCCTTTTGCAGCACTGAATACACAAACGCACTTACTTTTTGTAGAATTAACAAGGCTAGACTAAGTGTCCCTATCTGTTTTGATGAAGAGTTTTCCAAAAAATGAGTAGCGCTTCCAGCATTTCTTGTGGCTGTAACGTCTTCCTTTTTCTCCTCATATCTAGGGAATTGTCTCTTGTTGTTTTTGCTATAACACCGTGTGCCGTTGTTATTTCTTCCAAGGATAAATCTTCATTCCTCTGTGAGAAGGGTCATTGTGCGTCCATTGTAGGCGGGCCTGTGAGCAGGAGAGAGTGTTGAATCGAGGATATCTTGCTCATATCTCATGGGTAAATTGGGTACTAATAAGAATGAAACCGTTCCCAGGTTAATTGCACGATATCCAGGTATGTTTTGAGTAGAGTGAACAGTACTTTTGTTTACGAATTCTCAGATCATATGCCCGCAAAAATCTATCGATGACAGGTGTAGTATCATGGCACGTGTAACATGACCACCTCTATGGGCTTGTTGTAACAGGTGCAACGTGACCTCATCTATGGGCTTGATGCTACATTATGTAGCATGACCACCTCTATGGGCTTGTAACAGGTGCAGTGTCACTACCCCCGTTGGCTTTGTGCTACATATGCAGCACGACTACCTCTATGGGCTTGTATGAAAAGGTGCAGTATGGCTACCTGAGTTGGCTTGGTGCCACATAGGCAGCATGAACATCTCTATGGGCTTGTTGTAACAGGTGCAACATGACTATCTCTGTAAGTTGGCTTGGTGCTACGTATGCAGCATGGCCACCGTTATCGGCTTCGTGCTACATGAGCGGCATGACTACCTCTATGGGCTTGTTCTAACAGGTGCAGCATGATCACATCTATGAACAGGTGCAGCATGACTACCTCTTTTGGCTTGTTGTAACAGGTGCAGCATGAATCACCTCCATTGGTTTAATGCTACGAATGCAGCTTGGCATCCTCAATGGCGTTAGTGTTGCAGGTGCAGAATGGCTGCCTCCATGGGCTCAGTGCTGGAACTGCGGCATGACCAAATGCAGGGAGCAGATTATATTATAATCAAGTTACTGAGAAGAATTAAAACTGTAACAGACATCGGCCATCAGATCTACAAGTTTTGTCTATCGGGAATAACTGTTGTGTTTATCTCTCAAGTAAGAGTATCGTACAAAAAGTATCGGCGTGAGTTGAAAACTTCGTTAAGTGCAACACGTTGTTGGCATAACAGTAGCCCAGAAGTGTCCTTTTGAACGTTAATGATACATTTTTCAAATTATTAATTCAGCGATTAATGTAGTTTAAGTTCTTCGTTATGTTTTGGATCGGACCGGCTCTGTTGTCTAGCGGTAAGACACTCGCTCAGAGATCGAGAGGTGCGTGGTTTGATCCCCGACCGAGTCAAACCAAAGACTTTAAACTTGGTATTACCAGCTGATCCGCCTAGCGTCTGCCATTAAGGATTTAGTGCTAAGTCTGGTCGGCCCGGTGTGAGGACAATGTGACTGGGTGTGGTGTATGCAAGCGCTCCTCACATCACAGTGTGGCAGCACGCTTTCAATTGTCCCAAGCGTTGTCTCTGATATAATCTTGTAGTTGAAGGAGACTTGAAAATTCAAACAACCAATCGCTGTGTTTTGAAAAAAAAATTAAAGACTTTAAGAATATTTATTTTTTTTTTTTCAGATGTTACCACATTGGAACGTTTTGAGATGGGGTCATATTCACTACAGTGCAAGTTTTCTATGCATCTTCAATGTCAGTATAACCATCAACCATAACTTCCATTCATAGGAGTCTTTTTTTACTGCGTAAGCTACATGCGACAACCTTAACAGTTTTATTTGTCTATATACACATTTAATGTGTTTTGCCAAACATCACGAATCGATTATTACTGCATGTTATAAGTTTCAATATAATAAAAGAAGCCATTATAATATTACCCAACTTTAATACTTATTGACAAAAATATGATGTTATGTAAACATTCAGTGTGTGTTGCTACAAATCGTTAATGATTATTTGTATCATGTTGTATTACAATCTAGGAAGCTATTAAGTAATGATAATCAACGTTACTCCTTATTGATCGACAAAAATATATGATAAGCTTTGTATTGGGATTCGTCGTTTTGAAAATCTGAGCCATTTGTTTCTGAAGGTTGGTTTTCATTGTGTACACTTAGTTGTTACATTTTATTTATAGTAAAGTAGGGAGAGCTGCAACTTGCCAACAGTACAGCTATTTGATCAAAGTGCTTTTACGGCGAATCGGGTTCTTCTCAGGTTAACATTATTTGTTGGTTTGAGTAAATAATCTAAGAACTAGCTGATCTCCAATTTAAAAAGTTTTCTTCTTTGACTATAAAAAGAATCCCATCAATGGAATTGCAAATCAGAAATAAAAATCAAAATAGACAACTGTCTTTTTTATTCACTGTTGTGTACATTGTGGAAATAAGTTTGTACGATATGGTTTGTGTGTGTGTGTGTGTGTAATTATTACAGCGTGTTGTATGTGGTAAAAAGTGACCTTGACATTAGAGAAAACTTGACGCCCAGAGCCCAATGCCCTAAGGCAGAAGCAAAAGAAAACGTGACACGTAAAGCCTAAATTCAGAGAAAAATGGCGCCCATAACTTAGGCTAGATCTTGGCCTAATCCAAATTCTAGATCAAAATATCTTTTGGAGCTATCTTCATATCTTGATTTCAAATGTGTATTTCTAGATGCAAGTCAAGTTTTTAGACTCTAAATCTATAAATCTTACAGAACTCAACAACCGAAGCGGGCAAAACTATAATTTTTTAGATTGGATTATCCGCCTATCGTTTTTTCCCCGAAGTGAATGCGTAGATCAAAATCACATCATTTTAACACTCTGTACATTGCTAAACATTTTATGTTTACGTTTTAGAGGCTTTAATATTTTTGTTAGTTTCCTAACTAAATCGTGATGGGCATATTTTCTACTTTCCGGTATTCTTCTAAAACATGAACTAAAGATGCATTTATTTTGGGGCTACGAGATAACAGTTATTTAGATTTTCAATAAAGCAACCTTAGGCCATGAGCACCAACTCTGAATAATGTATGGTTACTTTATAAGGTCACCCTGACTTGAGCTCAATGGCGCATAATCATGTTTCAATTTATCTTTTAATCCCTAACTTTTTGGGCCTTTTCATTTCGAATTCACTCCATATTACTGTGATCTTTTTTCGCGATCTGCATCAAACGAGGGCGTTTTCGTTAGGAAAAAAAAATTATCTTTTAACCTGACGGCTTGCTCGCCTGGTTTCCGTGAGCCGTGAGGTGGAATACCCCCTGATAATTGGTTAAACAATGATCTGCTGTGACAAGCGGACGAAACGCTTCTTCACTTTTACCCCCGCCAACTTTCCGCATCGATTTTTCGCCGTGTGCCTGGGCTGCCCTCTGGGCTGTCCGTTTGGCTACCCCGGTTGTCTTCACCATGCAGATTGCGCATGCAAGAAACCGACTCAGTCTGTAGGGGTGATTGCTTAAATCAACTTTTTCCTCGCGTTTCGAAAATAGAATTTGACATGTTTATCAGAGGTTATCAGATGGAAGAAGGCGGGAAATAGAGATGTACTATTTATTAAAAAAAAAAAAAAACAACCCCAAAATATCACTCTACATCTTAAATCGAAATTTAATATGTTTCGAAACTTTTATTACAAATTTGTTTTATCAATCAGCTATTTTTTCTGCAAACTTCCACTTTTCTGTTGAAATGGTAATATAATTATTCAGCTGCGGTTTACAAAAAAAAACAAAAAAAACAAAAAAGCAACACCGTTTTTAAAACATCTTTTAAAGCGCTTTAACAGTTTTTGTCACAAAATCTATTGACAAAAAACAGTGAGGATTTTAAAAGACCTACTGTTTTGCTCATTATGATTTTTGCCAATACGTTCTGGGACTTAAGAAAAACATTTTTTAAAACATTTAACTGATCAATAAAGAGTGAAAACTCCGTTATATAATTTTAAGGTCTAAACACTAGTCAATTAATTACTAGTCTAGGTAAAAACTAAAAGGGATATTTACATAGTCGTGATGCACGCGAAAGGTCCAGTGTTGCTAAGTTTTGAATATGGGTAAACAGATTTAGAGAAATGAGTGACAAACATTAACATAGTTACCGGTATGAGGGAGGAACAGAAAGGTAGGTAGGGAGAGAGAGAGAGAGAGAGAGAGAGTGAGAGAGAGAGAGAGAGAGGGGACAGAGGGGGGGGGAGAGAGGGAGAGAGAGGATGAGAGAGAGGGAGAGAGAGAGAGGGAGAGAGAGGATGAGAGAGAGGATGAGAGAGGGGGAGAGAGAGAGAGACTGAGACTGACTCTTTCACTATTGGTGGCTTTAAATTAAGGAAAAGTTAAATTTTTAACATTTATTATTGAAGAACTGTTATGAAAAATCTGAAAACATATTTAATGCAAGTTTTTCAACACAGGTTAAACTTACTTATTTGAACTGCTTATGTTTTTTTCTTACTCTTATTCTGTTTGAGTCTTGTTTATGCCATTGGTAATGAGTTTTACATTTGTAAATATTACATATAACAAGGCATAAGTCTACTGCAAGGTAATTTATGGTTAATGTTTCCCCCGCGTTTGGTTGCAAGTGACCTGAGGCAAAAATATCGCTGCCTTTAGCGACAGTCGGCTATAAAAAAATCACCATAACCTCTATTACTTTCTTCTTTATATGGATACCTCATTTACCTAAACCTAGAACGCCTTGCTCCTCTCCTTCCTCAAGTCGGACCATTACAAAGAAGCAATAGCACTTCTTCGCTTTATTCTATAAACCGTTTGATGAGCCTCTTTGAGTAACCCTGTATTTATCAACTGTGCTATCTGTATTGTTTCTGATAACAGTGAGTTCTGATGTTACAAACATACGGGCACGCAGGCGCGAGCTACCGACTGCGCGCGAGCAGTTAGCTGGCTAAGAGAGAGAGAGAGAGAGAGAGAGAGGGGGAGAGAGAGCGAGCAATGGAGGGTGAGTGCACAAAGAGAGAGGCATCAGCGGGTGGTCTTGCTCGCAGAAATGTACCATGAAATTATCGGTAGAGGGAGTAAAAAAGTTGCAGTTTTTGCTTGGGCGCGTCAAGTTGTTGGTTTTTTTTATTAAAAGTAAAGTTCAACAACAAAACAATGGTTATAACACCAGTAGTATCATAGCTGTGGTGGAAATCTAGACCTCGATTGATTTGCACTGGAGAAGCATAACTTGAAAATACTATTGTTATTCTTGGAAAGTTTGACATTTCTCATGGGACTACTTTGTGAACAAGATTTTTCTTTCGCAGATAAGAAAGCCTATTGTTGTTTCAAGTTTTCATTCTGTGTCAATGGACCAGGATTATTCCTCTCTAAACAAGTATTCGGAGAGCATAAGGTAAGACAGGTGTTAGTGCCACTTTTGATGACAACTAAAAATACGCTTTTATTTTATTACATCTCAGCAAGCAGCCTTGTTGTCAGTTGGAAATTTAAAGTAATAAAAGTTTGCAAATCAAATAGAACGACAAGACCTCCGAAAAAAAACCCCCAAATAATTGCCTCTTTCTAAAATAATAAAACGAAAGTTAAATGAAATACAACTTTTAGAAATATCGAGAAAATCGAAATAGGCAATAAAACAATGAATGAAAAGGAACACGAATGGCTACACCTTTGACTAGTACTAATTTCTAAACAATACAGAACCTGTAACGCTAGTGGGAGGGTGTTTTACGAGTTGCAATCTTGCTTATCTTAGCATATAGTACGCTCTTTGGTTAACACTTTCCCCAAAGGTTGAAAAAAAACCCAGCCACCATAGACGTTATATTTTCAATAAGACAACTGTAAAAAAAGTCCTTGTAAGGTATAGTATATCTTTGTTTATTTGCATCGCCAAAATTGGACAAAATATTTTAATGCATAACTAAAAAATTTGTACCAGCTTTCAAAAGTCATTTTCCTGTCCGCCGTGTTAAATATTAACACGACTTTGTAGAGTATTTACACACCACTCGCAAATTTGTTTTCACGAATTCCATTTCCACGACTCGTTTACATGGTTGCGTAATCATCATGAGAGCAAATATGCAGGCTTGCATTTCATTCTAAACGTGATCCACCCTAAATTTTAAGTTCTTTAGATCCTTTTAAAAGTTGTCCACTAAGCTTTGCAAAGGTGAAAATGTGCGCAATAATCACATCCCATAGCACGAGACACGGAGAAGAATATGATACTGTCAATTGGAGGGCGCAGGCTTATATTAAAATTTATGACATAATTTATTCATGGAAATTCCGAACAGCTTTCGGGCAGTCGCCAACGCTGGTTTTAACCGTTATTAGCTGATTGTTGTGATAGGTAAGCTGGGTGTGTGTTATACGTTAGTTTAAACCCTATGATTTTATTGACTGACTTGTTTGAATTATGACATTTTTAAAGAATAATTTTACATAACAATTGGATTAACCAGGGTAAACTAAGGCATAACTTGTTTAAGCTAGTTCAAAGTTAAAGGTTTTAAAATTAAAAATGTGCTACTAGATATCTAATTTATTAATCTTTAGAACAGCATATCTTGAGACATTGAGGGAAAATTATGCCGTTCGAAAGTAAAAAAAACAAACAATTACATCAACGGTTTGTCAAAATATTGATTTTACTTCGGTTTGGTTTGTTCGATCTACCTCATGTATATTATACATTAATTAGTTAGTATCACACCTAGTAAGGTTACATAGCTTTCCAAATCATTCCAAAAACATAAAATTTTATGTCTTAAGGTTTCAACAGCTAAGGAATATTACATTTTCATCAAATTAAATGATCGAATCGTGTCGATAGCCACCCTGACCCTAGATTGAAGTACCTGGTTATATTGTACTCCCGTGAAGAGCAACGCCGATGTTAGCACACCTGTTTCCCTTCATACCTGAAGCCTGATTACAACTTGAAAAAGCTGGAAGAACTCAATTTCACTCTATCACTCTAACAATATGGAAGAGCAGCATGTGAAAACAATCATTTTTGAAAACACGGTTATGTAAAGTTTAAATAGCTTTATAGCTTTAAAATGTTTTTTTTAGTGTTATTTTTTTTTGATAAGACAGAGATGAAACAAGCAAAAGCTCTCAATAAGGTCAATTGAAACGGAAAAAAACACACTTCGTACAAATGCCCTTAATTTAATGATAGTCGCAAT
>BMAT01004144.1:271707-285547 GCA_019649035.1 Elysia marginata | reverse complement strand
CCCCCCCCCTCTTATCCGAATCTTTTTTCCTCATTCCCTTCTGTTTTGGGCACACGAGCAAAGAGCACGAATATGTTATTATAGTAGCGATCAATAGATATGATGAAGTCTACATCCTGTTTTTTCTTCTCATTGTCATTACCGATTTTCTTTCTCCTTTTTTTTCTTCGCCTAAATACTTATTTTTTTGCCTGAGACCGCCCCATGTCAGCATACATCCATAAGCAGAGAGCACATTCTAATAATAATATGATTACAATATGTTGTGATTACTTTAAAAAGACAAATTCCACGGTCGTCCTCTTCCCCCCGCCCCTGCTGTCACCTCTTTTCTTTCTCCTTTATCTTGTTCGTCAGTTCTATCCTCCCTGTGTATCCCATCCTCACATCTTTCCCTCAGACCTCCCGTCTCAGACACACTCTCAAACACACACACATACATGAGTTGCAGAGCTGAGCACAATTAGTGCGTGAGTCAACTGGAGGCTAGTAGACCCTGGTAGACCCTGGTAGATCCTGGTAGACAGTCTTCCTCAAACCATATCGACTCTCCCTGACCTCCTCCTTCTATCGGAGCAGATCCCCCCAAGTGAGCGAATGACTTGTCACCTTTTTATCGACCGGTGGAAAATTAAACACCAGCGCAATCTACTAGAGCAAACACGCACCCTTTTCACTGCTTCGCTCTTCCTTTCATTTGAACTTTAGGTCGACTGTGAACGGAGTTGTTGTTTTTTGTTTTGAGAGGTTTCGCTAAACGACTTATTGCGCAAATGCCAACCGTTTTCAAAGGGAAAAGCAAGTTGTCTTCAAAGCAAAGTCGCTCTTTTAGGCGTTTGATAAATTGTGTCCTTGTGCTTCTATTTTTTAGGGCACGGGTGAACGAAATGTCAAAACAGTCCAGGTTGTGTCTAAATGCAAAAAGATAAAAAGTAGTAATGATAGAATTGAGCCTCGGGTTAGATTCTTCAAATAAATGCCTGGTTTTGTTGCATCTTAGATAACCATGACGATTTTTAAAAACTGAATCTTGGCTTATTAATGTAGTTTATGATTTCTTTTACCATCAGTTAGCTCCAGAAGAGCTCTGTTCACATATAATATTGAACCTCATTCTCAACAAAAAGGAAACTAAAACTATTCGCAGTCAATCGAAAACAAGCTAACGTATCCATTTAAATGTATTTAGGTAATATCTTGTTATTAACCCTGTAAAGACTTGAAATAACCTCATGTTCACAGGGTGTGTGTTTCTGAAAACGGGTCGGCATTTATTATAGCTCAGTGGAAGATGCTCTTCTCTTTAAAGTAGACTGAAGCGTGGTAGCGCTAGTGGCCTTGATAAAAATTATCCTCCCGCTATCGTGTTGAATGATTTAGCGAAAGCCCTTCTAAAATTCAAGTTTAGTGCCCATCTCAAGTATCAACTGGACACCAAGCTCCGCTCTCTCTCTCTGTCTGTCTGTCTGTCTGTCTCTGTCTGTCTGTCTGTCTGTTTGTCTCTGTCTGTCTTTCAGTCTCTCTCTCTCTATCTATATGTCTATCTTCTGCCATATTTGAAATGATGCTAGCTTTTGATAACATCATTCCTCATTTGGGTGTAATACTACCCTCGACCATGTCAACAACTTTGTGGTGTATTGTGGTACACTGCGGCTGTATTGATACACCAATGAAACGGCAAGTAAGCCCTTTAAGTTGTCAGCGTATTGCCACAAAAAATTCATCGAAAGCCTGGAGAGTAGCGCTCATGGAGGGCTGCAATGAGAAAACTTTGAAAATCTGGAAAATCATATTTTCAAATAAGAAATGTAGGTGGGATGAAGATGTGTTAATGTTGCAGTAAACAATTCAACAAATTTTAGGTATGATTGATTTTTTTTACATTAAAAAATCACAGCTAATTCAGTATTATCTCATACTTAGTGGTCAGTTAATCTTATATTTAGTGGCAAGTTGATCTCATATTTATTAATAAGTTAATGTTAATCTCATAGCCATTACACAAATTAGGAACGACATGAGAGTAGCAGAGATTGGTTAGAAATAATATTTATTTAGAAATGCTAAAAATTTGATAAGCTAAGCAAGTAAATGAAATCGTCCTTAAAATAACTAAATCGAGCTACGAAGGGAGAGAGAGAGAGAGAGAGAGAGAGAGAGAGAGAGAGAGAGTCAGAGGGAGAGGCAAAGAGAGAGAGACAGAGATGAATTATATTCGCTACTTCCTCCATTCAATTTCTTATCTTTTCTTCGACGCTATTAAAATTTAACCTAATTATGAAATTTACATCTCCAAATCTTTTTTCCTCTCGAGAGAAGCAGTTCCTTAAACAGAGTATTTTGAGCGCAAATGAAGAGTTGACTGTAAAATTGGAAGTCTTTAGCCTCATCTAAATACCATTTGTATCCTCGAATCGCGTGTAGATGTGACATAGATTTCTGTATATTTTTTTTAAAGAAAACGTAAAATGTCGACAGTACAATGTTCTTGTCTTTCATAGGCACAATCATAATAATGGTGAAAGGTCCAGCCGGCATAAACCTGAATAACCCTGATAGGCTCATAGTTATATTGTATCTTTTCTATTTGTATTTGCTAACTATGCTTGATGGATATTCTGAGTTTCTTAATAGATTCTTTTTTTTAATTTGTATCTTATTATGATAAGAAACTCTAGATTTCTCAGTCTTAAGTTTTGTAACAATTTTTCAGCTGCGGGATGATTTTACAATAGCTCTTCGAACAAACTAAATAATTTATTTGAAAAAGTCGAGTCTTAACGAGTAGTAATAGTAGTATTCTTTTAACCAGCTAACTAGTTTATAAAGATCATTATTTCAATAAAATACCCGATCCCTTCTGAAACGACAACAACAAGAAATACACCGGGACGAGATGAGTACGGTGACTTTTTTTTCTGGAAAACGAAAACAATATGCCACTACGAAATACTCGTAATAACAGTCAAAATGAGTGTAAAGTCGAAATTGGCAGTTAGTCAGATTTTGGTATCATAGAAAAGCTTATTTTCTCTACTTTCAAATACAATAAATAGAAAAGCTCTATCATGCTTCTGTACAGAGTTATAGCCGTTTCAAGCTAGCAGGGTTACGACTTGTTAAATTCCAGAAAGGGGGAAAATTGCATTAAAGTTTAGACAAAATGGTATAAAGGCTTTCACAACCATACCAATTAAGATGAAACATACAAAACATGGAGTTTATAAATGCTTTTAGCGTCAATATCTAAAACAAAAAAAAGTTCACTGCTGAACACTAATTTCATTCCGAAAGTCTCTATATATATATCTCAAAACTAGGTCATTCGACTTACGACTCACTTGGACAGAATGCCAGACATATTTGCAATACCTTCATATTTTTTACTGCAGCAGGTATAGGAAAGCCCAACATTTACAAACTTATAAAAGTAGCGTAACCTTTTTGTTGTTTATAACATTGTTGCTCGTATTTATCTTGAGATGGTGGTACTGTCTTCGCTGTCTCTGCAGATATGGTACTCTTGAAAAATCTGAGGTTTTTGATAACTCACAAAAGACTTAGAATCACTTTGTTGATTTAGTATCTTCTGTCTGGTTCTCAGAATAAAAGATTTAATGAACAAAAAAAACGGGAGAGCTCATTTTCACCGTCTTTGTCTTTTTGGTTCATCACTTCCTAAACGACTCAATACAATTCAGTGGTTCGCTGTGTACATACGCGAACAAAGGGATACTCACTTTGCTGTAAACATAAGTTTTCTCCAATTTGCTAAAACGCATTATTTTGTGTCCACACTCAATACTATTATGATTTTCAGTTCGTGCTTTCAAAAGTTAAGAAGCTTAAGTGCAAACAAACTGTCTTCTTCAACCCTGGCAGTCTTACATATTAGATTTTTGTGCCATAATTTCCCTAGGTGTTAGTTCTAAAAATAGAAATTTCCCTTTATTACGTCCGATTAGATTGGTCGACAACGCTTTTAGGGTTTAAACATAAGTGAGGTTTTAATCGCAGCGCGTATGTGATATTTGATTGGATAGGAGAGCTCAATTTAAACAGTACATCAGAGAATCTGTAGGGGCTCTAATTACATTTGTTTTTGGGGCGAGTAGAAGTTTTGTAATGTATTTTTCAGTATGTGAGAGTTGGTTTCCAAATTATACAACCCATTTCTTTTAACAGAATAATACTTTATAGGTAGGATTTTGCAGTTGAAAAAGTACTTTTAAGCCCAGGAATTTTACACAACTAAACACCAGCGACTACTTCATCTAAACAATCTTCCGAGATCTTCACATTTCTTGAACGAGGGCACTTCTAAGATTCTGTGTATGAAGTATTAATTTCGTATCAGCAGCTTCCTTGGCCTTAGATAGGTTTCCACAAAGAGATGAGGTCCCTGCGGAACGTCTGAAGATCATCAATCAGATACGCGCTTCAAAAGTGCAGTACTTTTTGGATCTTTTTTTTCTTAAGTATTTGGTGTTTATAATCTTACATTTACTTGAAGGAAAAAACATTCTGTAAAATGACAATAACAGTGATTATGGAATGAGTGGTATAAACGTTCACGATCTGAAGGGGGCTGATCGGTTAAAATGATTTTAAAGAACTGGATACAAGTGAAGATTATTTTCTTTACTGCTCTTGTAAAGTCTCCTTCAACTAAACGAATCAACAGCTTTAAAACACATTCTAGGTTATGAGGGCTATCGTGCAGATAAATAATTAGAAAGACTTCCTAAAGCAGTGCCTTTAAAAATATAATATTATGAATAAATTATGCAAACGACTTCATCTCCACTTTATCCAAATAGTGTTCTTTGGAGTTGCTTGCTTTAACATTCGACCAGTCCCGTTTTTAGTATGTTAATTATTCACAGATTACATTACACGCGTGTAATTCTCTCTCACACAATCTGTTGTTTTGCATTGATTTGCGGCTTACTCGTATATTAAAAGAGAAGAAATAAAAATTAATGACAAAATTCCGCTCTTACTAAGTAATACCCGAAAAAAATGTTATTTCAATAACGCTTGAGTTTACTTCTTGGTCCCATATAACAAACTTTTTGTAATCCGTCACAAAAAAGTTGTTTCCAAACATGTTATTTGCCTCACCAATGTATTTAAGACCGTTTGCAGCGTGTCTACAAACTGAATTTGAAACAAAGTTTTTGTTTATGATACAATTGAAATTTAATCCGATGTTTGGACATCTGCTGTGATCATTAGCCACCTTAGATTTTCTTTCAAATCACCATCTTTTGCTCCCTTTTCCCTACAAAAAATAATTATTGTTGCTTTATTCTTTTACCCAGGTTCTAATGAGTTTATTGGTTCCTCTAATCTGTCTTTTTGTATTCCTCTTCCTCTCTTCCCACCTCGAGTTCATCTACTCTTTTTTTCTCTCTGACTAAATGCCTCCACCTCAACTGCCTCCACCTCTTTTCTATATTTTTTTTCTTCAAGCAACAAAAATGTTCCTTTCGATTTCTACTTTAGATCCTGAACCTGAGAAATTGCTTTTTGCTTACGACATTCAATAAAGCACAATTTCTTACTCCTTTACAACACTTATCTTGTAAGAACAAAAATCCAATTTCCAACCGCTAAGATGTTCCTCACAAAGCAGTTTTTTATATCCAATCAATATAATAGCTACAGCATACACAGGCGTACGGGCTTGTTCCTTAAGAAAAAAAGCAGATTTTGCGAAGCAACTGCAATTTCTACAAATTGAAAACAAATGTCTCACAACCAGCCAAAATGGGTCTGATGTCGGGAATTTTAAAACTGAGAAAACGCTTTTCACCAGTTTATTTTTCCTTTTTACTATATTTCATATGCAAAAATGTAAATGTTTTTCGGCAGAATTTGGATAATCTACTGGAATTTGTAATGTTGTAAAGCCTAAATGAATGCATGGTTCAATTTATCAGCGTCGCGCAATGTAAAAACTGCTAAGGTTGAACCTGTTGGGAGACAAATGCTTCGTAATGTTCCACTTGACGCTTTGCAAGATAGACTCTCAGAAAATGCTTTTTGTTTATATTACAGATTTTTTAAACAACAACAACAAAAAAAACCCCAGCAAACCCCACACACGCACTTACGCGTGAAGGAAACAATATCCAGTTAAAAGCTGTCTATGTCGAAAACACAAAATGTAAAAATTACCCAATACAAAACTCATGCAGAAATAATTTTCTTTCAGTCTAGCGTTGTGGAGAATTTTTTTTCTACTCACCTCAGCTATGATTTTAGGTATTAGATATAACATCGTTCAATGATTAATTAGAAAAAATAGTTGATAAAAATGATACTTTGATCCTAAACAGTGGAATCTACAAAGAGAAAAATGTCAAAGTAGCTTTTCATGTACTCATTTTCACATCTTTGTTTTGGTAATTCTCATAGACTATGCTACAAAAAGGTAGGCCTATAGAAAATGAAATAAAAGACAAACATAACGAGAAAACACACTCAGGTCAAGCTAGTTTTTTCCACCAGTAAGTGACCATATTTTTTTGTTGTTTATCGAAGTTTCAGTCATCATGTGGGTTGATGTTCGTACTAAATACTGAGACACAAGTTTCTCGATTCGGGTATTTTCCGGTTTCTTCAGCAAGAATCTTTATTCTTTCTTTCCTATAATAATAATAATTACACATCACATTTCCGCATAATTCCCGAAAGCACCCAGATGACTGCATTATAATTATTATCGTCTTCGCTTCTGTATCCGGTACTCCTATAAATACCAGATTATCCGGGAACAGACTTGTTTATAGGATAGGAAACTTTTGATTTCCGCTCGGCGCCTGCGTTGATGCTGTTTTCCCGTGGTGATTCTACGCGTATTCGGGGGTAGGCTTAGTGCTTGCCCCCCAAGTCATCAAGCTCACCCGTGATACCAGCATCATTAGAGAATCGCGCGTGGTACCTAGAAACATAAGGCATTGTGAACTCTCTCAGAAACCGTATGAAAATATCTCGAGCCCTGCAGTAGGGTAGTTTTACACTTGAGAAGGACATGATGTTTAGTGTGTATAAAGAGGTGAGAACGACACAGAAAGTGTCTGCCAGATGTATGACAATAAACTAACCTAGATCCCGATCAAACCACTTCCTCCTGCCGTAGAAACTTTCAGGTTTTTATCTTCTCTATTTGCAGTCTACGCGTAAAATTTGGATATGCAGGATTTACTTGGTGACATTCCGTTTTTTTAGAGTTTTCTCACACAACTTTGTGTTTTTATTGAGCTTATTATGATGGTCTCAAACAAAAAGTGCGGTTTTTTTAAGTGCGTTTTTTGTGTTGTAACGTCGCTAGAAGAAAGGACTATCTTTAGTGCAATGAAATTATGGCAAAACAATTGTATTAGAAGTAGAATAATAATCTTTAATGTTATTAAGCGCATGTCATTAATTTCCATCCTAAAAGTATAGTGTGGTCGAAAGGTTACCTCTTTGTTAGGCATATTGAATTATTTTGCGTTCCTGTTTTTACTATAGGTCTAAAGTAAACCCCTTATGTAACCTCTCGATGAGGATATGGTTTTGCAAACACGTTACAGGTGATGCCAAATGAATATAAGGTTATTAAAAGTGTGCCGTCTTTACTTACCTTCAATTTTGAATTATTTAGAACCAACCAAATCTCATTTCTTTGTCAACAATCATTTAAATTGTTCCCAGCTAGATCCGTCGTTCCCGATGTTAGAGGGAAGCAAAGGAAGGAAGTATTTTCTTAGCTCAATCGGTCAGTTTTACGGCAAGTTCACTGTGCACGCTTTGAGTCTTTGAGAAACCGTTTTAGGCCTCGCAAGACAGCGATGAAACTATTCTCGGAGCTGATATCTTAACGCGTTCGTTTTAAGTAACTTAACGCCCGTCAGTTGATTTATGTATGTCTACGACTTTTTATTTTTGCTTCAAGACAAATGAACTGTGATGTGTACTAAATAAAATTTTTTGCGATATCAGCTAAAATATTCCTCGACAATATAAAGTAAAACTCTCTGCGGTGAACGTTTTATGTTTATATTACGAACACCAAATGAGTCTTGAAGTTCAGACAACAAAGAGAATACGCGAAGCATAGTTATGAGGATGTAAGTGAAAGCGAAAAAAACCTGTAAGTATAGTCATATAAAAATATTGTCACCAAAAGGTATAAAAATACGACAAAACAAATAAGAATCAGTTGGCACGTAGATTGTATCGCTTCTCTCTGCTTCTTTCACCCATTTCCTTTAGCTCTTCATTTTTCTTTGTTCATTACTATGTTTTAGTCTTTATTTCTCTGCATTTTTTTACGTTTTCTGTGTGCATCTTTTTTCCCCAGAAATTTTCACATTCCCTTCGATCTCCACCACCCCCCCTCTTTTTTTTTCCTTTTTTCAAAACTTATTTATAGATTTGCTATTACTGTATTTAAGAGATAACAGTTTTCTATCTCCTTCATCTGTTTAGTTGTATTAATCCCATTGTGTTTTCTGATAACATTGTCCTTGAATCCGGAAATAATCATTACCCTTGTTTAAATTTCATTTCCCTGTATTGTTATCGATGAAGCCTATAGGCGTAATCTGTAAATGTTATTCCCTTCTTTGGTGTTATATAACTATTGTCATAACAAATTAAATTTGGGTGATTGGCATATATTTATTGTACTATTTATATTTGTACCATTCACCCGTGAATCAACTGGATCTTTTGATTTATTCCGATTTAAGGTCTACATCAAGAATTAAGTATAACACAATTCTGACCGTTATGTTACATTAGTTTTTACACACCTACCCCCCCCNNNCCCCTCATCACATTTTTATCCTATGTTTTCCTTTCTCGTCTATTAAGCCCAACAAACACATTTTTATGACCTAATTTAAACAGACAGATACAATCTCCTTTTTTTTTTAACCCAGCGCACTTTAAATATTAGCACTTCGACCCAACAAATCAATCCATTTTCACATCTGTCTATCTATTTGTTCATACTTCCCTGATAGGGTACATGGTTTAAAGGTGCTCAACTTGTAAAAAGGAGCTTGCAGAAAAATGAATATGAATAAGGACTTGGAAAGCCTACCTTATTTGTTTATATATCTATCAGTTGTATTTATCTATCTATCTGTCTATCTTTCTATATGTAAAGAAGTTACAGGTTTTGGGTTAAAATAAAGCAATTAGTGAAGTGTTCATTTAGCTGGCTGCCTACCCCTCTATTGCCTTCAACTTCATCACATTCGAGCATTCCTTTTATTATTCTCTTTTTTTTCTCTATTCTGTGTTGTTTTCCGTCTCCAGTAGCTTTCTGTTTCCCATCTGTTGTTTTCTTTTAAACCTTCTGCTCTCTTTTCTGTTCCCGTTATTTTTCGGTCTCTTCATATGTCCACCATCCGAACTCTAATTTTCTCTCTCCATAATTATTTCTTATTTCTACCTTTTTTCTCTATCTCTACAACACTTCCCTTTCTCTTAACTTTCTGCTTTTCTCCTAGCCGGACATTCTTCCTCCGATCTTTCATTTATTTTCTTTACCGGTGTTGTTGTTTTTTTTAGTCGCTATTTTCATCTCGAATCTTTTAATTTAGATTATTTATGTCCACACTTCTGCTTTATGGGGTTAACAACCCTCTCAATTAGTTTTTTTCAGCTTCTTTTTTTGTTTCGTTTTAAGAGTAAATCAGAATGAATCGGAACCGCATCATAACTTGATCCATTTCTCTCAGATAAAGTCGCGCTCTGGTTTATTTCTAAACAGAGCAAACTGCGCTGTCTCAAAATGCTATTTTGAAACTAGGCTGAACACGTTGTAGCACTCCCATGTAAAATTGTCTCAGAATTTTGGTTTGTTTATTTTTTTTTCTAAAAGCTGTTTGCTACGGGGATCGCTCTTTTGTAATCTCCCAGCTTCGGCAATTTGTTTAAAGAAAATTCGGTATTACTCGTAATCTGTTGTCCAGTCAAGGAAAATGGATTCTTTTTAATCATTTGCAGCTGTGCAGTTTTCCTTTATATCTTAAGCTGCTTTTGTTCATTTCCTCAAGAAAATGTTGTTTTCGGTCAGCAAATTCAATTTTTCAAGGTTTTATTTTTTTACCGGTTAATGCTCTATTAATAGAAAATAAAGTGGCGTTTTTCCTTCTCGTTTTTTTCAAACTATGTTTCAATACATTTTAACCAACAACAAATAAACTAAGTTATATGTCTTTGTATGATTCTTCGTGTCCAGCTGGCCTTCCTAAAAGTAATAGATGCTCCTTTTTTGCAATGTTTTTTAGAATATTAAGTGATAATGCCTTTTTTTGTCTTCTGGAAAGCGAGAGAAAAAACAGAAAAGTATATTCAAACCATTTATGTTCTCCAACGTAAACGGTAAAAAAAAATAATCATTGTTCAATAATTGCCATTGCCATTATGTATACCAATTATGATCTAAAGTGTAGCTTTAATTCACAATTTTTCAAACATGACAAAAGTTGCACCTAATGTATCAAATACATCGGATTATAAATTGAATTCAAATCTCATTTAAAACTTTTCAATGTCATAAGCACCTGAAAGTTTCCCCAATTAAAATTTTTCATGGGGTTTTAATGTCCAGGTAAGGAATGCACGGTACTTAACTAACAAGCAAGGGATTAATCAAAAGCACCAGTTTTTATCAACGATGAGAGATTAAATGCAAAATAAGCCATGGGGGGCACATTGAGCTTTCAATTAAATGCAGCACTTTAAAATTGCAGAGAAAGTCTTTGGCATCACAAAGTAGCAGAAGTGTCTAGAATTTAATCGAAATGATTAGCAATAACTGTACGGAATTCGAAAAGATATGTTCGGCAATACGGCGTTGAAGAAAATTTCTTTGGTATAAAAACTTACAAAGAAAATTTGTTAGCCTTACACAATTACAGAAGAAACCTTTTCCTCAATGGCATTGCAGAGAGAGAGAGTGTGGCTGTTTGAATTATTTTCATTAGATCTACAACAGGTGAACCTTTTAGACTAATATTACCAACAACGTCAAAAGTATAATGAGAATGGTAAGATTCAGCTGTTCAAGAGGTTGACCTGGATTGTAACGTTTATAAAACTTCTTGCTATGCCAGGAGCAATTGTTTTCTAAGATGCAGAATAGACCTTAACTTCGTTTCAAAACCTTGTAAGATCGATTTTTCTTTTTTTTTTTTTCTCTATAAAATTTTCCACGTCGTCACTTTGCAAGTATTACTACATAGAGAAAAAGAGAAACAAATACGGAGTCATACCGTTATAGAAACTAATTAAAACTTAGAAATACATGAAAAAAAAACGATCGACATACGCAGATTGACTTACATTTTGACACAGACGCATTATAAAGACAAGCTGGTTTTAATACAAAGAGGAAGACAATTTGAGAAAGCATGTTGGCCGATACAAAGATCATTTAAAATAGTACACAAGATCTAAACGTATGGATCCTTTAGATATAAAAAGATGGAGAGCCTAGCTGTCGTGGACGAATATTAAGATACTACAAAACCACTGTATCGAAAGCAAATCCAAATAAAAAATAGTTCATATACTAAAAGAATATTATTAGATAAAAAAATTAATACGATTAGTTATACTGATAAAAAATGAAATAAATAGATACATAAAAGACTACTTGGCCATAGGACAAAATGAAAATTTGAGCAAGCAGATAGGCAAATGAAATACATATTGTATATTACAAGGGAACTTAAAAATAGACGAGATAAAAGATAATGATATGAGCTGTCATGGGCGATTATCAGAAATGTTAAATAGTCACTCTATAAAAAGCAAATAACAAAATCTAATACCCTTAGAGAATTAGATAAGCAGCTCAAACACAACAACAGCCTTAAGAAAATATCCATAGCAAGGAAACCCTTATGCCCAATCGGAAATTCCAATAAGGAATATAAAATGTAAAGTTTCCAAGCAAAATGGCTTACATGGCCCCAGCAGGGAACGAGCTCAGAGCAAACGACGTGTGTGCACTGGTCCCAGGGCTATTTGCTTTGGTATTCTTGGCACGGGAAGGCCCACTTTGCGGGGAATGAGGAAGACTAGACCATTGACTACTCGCTTCCAAAAGGTCTATAATGCTTGTCTTCCGCAGATAGAAGAATTATCCAGCTCCAGCCCTGCCTTGGGGACAGGAATAGAATAAGGGGGTTGAGTGAAATGGAAATCTGAAAGAGTCTGAAATATTCAGAAGGAGACAATTTTTACTTCAGTACAATACGGTATGGTTTTTTTTGTTTTCCATGTCTTCAGTTGTACATGTGTTTTCGTTGATTATTCTCTTGAAGGAACTTTATAATGTTTAAGGGTAACTTTTTTGCAATGGACTATCTTGGTCGTGTATTTCATTATTTTATTCCATTCGTCTTTTCCCATCTCATAAGCCTTTACCAGTTCGTTTATCTCATAAATTAACATAAATAGGACCAAATACCAACGCACTTTAGGTAGCGGAAGACTACTATATCCATAATTTAATGAACAATTACGTTTAAAAATTGACTGGATCCAGACTCCACGTAACTTTGTTTGCCTCCTTTTATTGTGTAATATCTTTACCCCATGCATGTTTCCGTTTGGTTTTTAGCTAAGCTCTTCAAGGACAGATACGATGCCGATATATGACTAAGTGAACTTAACTTACCAAATGAAAGACACAGAAAGGGACGCACAAATATCACTAATCTGAGGGTGACCTTAAAACACCCTACAAAGTATCGCACTTATTTCGTTATAAAAAGGTAAAAGAGAGAGAGACCGAATAGAGTAAAAGAAGGTGAGATAGAGAGAAGCTTGTGTATCTCTTTTGTCTAAAAGAGCATCTTTCTCAATACACTTGCACCATCCTTTTCTCTGCTTTGAAATTCAAGTCTCCTATTCAAGTTCCCATATGTCTTCAAAAGTAAAAAGCCTCACTTAAAGATTAAAGAGGCCAAGGTTAAAATATGTCTAAAAGTCCTGCACTATCTTGTTGTGAAATTGGCTACTATCTAATACCCCCTGTTGTGAGATAACTAGAGATGAAACATTTTCTGCCCATTAGGCATTACCGTAACCTCCAGGCGGTGTATCTAGTTTCTCTTACAACATGTAGACACAGGACAACCTTGCAC
This sequence comes from Elysia marginata, assembly GCA_019649035.1. Taxonomy (NCBI): domain Eukaryota; kingdom Metazoa; phylum Mollusca; class Gastropoda; family Plakobranchidae; genus Elysia; species Elysia marginata. Next base: position 272,381 of record BMAT01004144.1, on the reverse strand, counting down.
TTGTACTGTTTCAGTTCGCTTTAATATTTTAGCAGTACATTGTGAAGACTGGACAATTATTATACCTTTCATTGATATATTGGGTGACGTCTTCACTGTCGCACACGCTTTGTATTTTGGTGACATGTACGCTCGTATTTCATTACAAAACCGCTGTACACACTTTTTATTTTAGCAGCGTGTAATAAGACTAAAGGGTTTATGTGTCCAACATAACTTTAAAACATAAACAGATTCTAAGGAATAATTTAGAAAATCGAGATTTCAAAAAAATTTAATGTATAGTCAGTGGAGCATAAAAAATAATATATCAAGAAAAAAGGATTTTTTTCTTTAAAATGTTCACTACCTATAAAGCCCAAAATAGTAAACAAATTTTTATACGAGCTTTCTCCATTTTTTGTTCTTTCCCTTCCCCCCCCCCCTAATTTCTACTTTAAGGCCGGTTGCTAAAATTAGTTTAAATTCCTTCCCTTAACGCACTAAGGCCCACTATTCACAACCCCTGAGATTGTCAGCGAAAGGTCAAACGGCGATTCTGTCTAGATTACTCCAAAATCCTTGGCCAATTTCCATCTTGTCTTATAGGTCACTGATTCTTCATCAGAAGCATTTCATTCTAGGGATGGTTAAAGCACTGATAGTGCACAAGGACCAAGAGAGAGAGAGAGAGA